>JAOBRG010345802.1:0-28919 GCA_027574985.1 Umimayanthus nakama | reverse complement strand
CCCCTCCCCATGTGACTCTCATCGGTCAACACTTACGTACTTTCTTTGTCTACTCTGAGAGCACGTGGCATTTCTGTCACCCTTTAGATTTCATTAGTATCATCTTTTCGATTCGAGACACATTAAATATGACCTAATATCGATAACTGCCTTTCTTGATCATTAATACTGCGCAAACGACAAGAATTTAGTGTGAGCGTAGGTAAAATTGTTCAAAACAACACAAAAAAAATGTGATTGCTTTTCTTTTATGTCTGAAATCTAAACGACACTATTGTTTTTGCAGTACCTGCTTTGTTTGAAAAGAACTGAGATTTCTCAGCCTTTCTCTTAATCAATTTAAACGATATTACTTTTACAAACTTCTTCCTTAAACACATTACATCACATTTATAAAATTTTAATTTCAGGTGTAGTTTTCACGGAGTAACTGTCATTCTACACTCTGCACTGGCACTTGTATGATAATATCCCCTTATGACTGAATATATTTAATATTCAGCCGAGGGATTAAAGCATTTTAAACCCGAGTTTTCTTCTTCTGCTAACAAAGTACTTGTGTCTGATGGAGCTCAAGTGTTAAACTTAAGGGGCAGAGGACATATATAATTATTGGAAAACGAACCAAAGCTCCATTCTTTACAGATTTCGCACACTTTCTGATGTGCCTCGTAATTGTGTCGTATTCATCTCAATTTTTCCAACAGGTCAACCGGTCAAGGTACTTGTTCGACTTTATTGTTCACTGGCCTACTTTGGAATAACCGGTTTTAAAATACTTCTGGATCTCGAGTTGCCTGAGAGGCGAATCAAGTATTATCTTTCCTCTTTCGATTGCACTTTCTTATCGTTCTGGTTTGAATATTGTCTCCAAACGTAACAAACACGGCATTCCGGGCGACCGGCCACTCGACCTCTTCCGTCTACGTTCACGCTTTCAGTTGAGAAACTTCCGGTTCCATGCTTTTTTTGTTACCAAGAATAATAAAATTCTTGTTATAAATTGGAAACAATGATGTTTAACATTTTCACAACGGGAAAGGAATAAAAAAAAAGTCTAAGTTTTTCCACGTTTCCAAAGGAGTAAGACACGTTTTTCCAAGTTATGATTTAATTCACCAGCTATGTTCGAGTAATTGTGTCAATTGTCTGTCTGATTGTGTTGTTTTTTTACTCAAAGAATAGTTTTTATTTCACACTTGGCAAGGAATAAGATCTCGTTTTATTCAGTTATCGAAGAGACAACTTCACAAAAAAACAAGGGATTAAAAATGAAAAAAAGGCAAGTTGTTTGACTCCTTGCAGGGCCTATTGTGCCAGACAATAAAAAGTGCGACATGCCACGGCTTTGCGGTGCAAGTGTAGTATATAGATGCATAACACGTTGACGAATATGACAGTCCAAATTGTTTAATCAGTTTGTTTAAAACTGCATCTCGGTGTGGCTTGGTTAAATAAAATATTTCTAGCACAGACATGGCGGTAATCGCGGCATGTTTGTTTGGTGTGATTCAATTGCACTGTGAATAAAGATTAGGTTTGTTGAACGTTATTTAAATATGCAAAGGTCAGTTATGACGTTTTACATAATTGCTGTCAACCTCCAATCACCGCGGGGCCCGATTGTCTCTGCCTGCGAATTCTGTACGATTTATGTACAAGAAGTACGCGCGAGGGGTTCTGAAAATGGCCGCCTAGCAAGTCGCCTATATGTTAGTAGTATTGCAAAGATCGGTCGAAATTGTATACAGATCTCACCTCGAGTAACGAAATAATAACCCAGGGAATAATTTATCGATTGATCACAAACTGGAAGAAAATTGACAACAAGAACAGCTTATCAGTCCGAAGATTAAAATTAGGGAAATTTTGCCAACAAAGAGCGCGATGGCTGGCTGAACTTCCCACGAAGAGCGATAAAAATGAGCACCGCAAAACGCAAGAAGCGAAGTTCGAGGTAAGGATATGGTTTTCAGAGCTCTTTTAGCATTCTGATACACTGTTCGCATCTATTAGAAGCTTTTGAGGCTGTTAAACGAGATATCTCGTTAGGAATTGCGCTGAAACTAGACCAGGAGGTGGTTGAGCAAAAAAATTTCGTGGGGATGCTGAAATTTCCATTGTCTTAATTGCTGATTGCCGTGTCGGGAGAGCAAAACACGATTCGCTCTTGTCTGTGTTGTTTTCTTCGGGGAATCTGTTCCACCAACGACTGGAAATACCCGTGATTTGTTTGCAGGGTCAAAGATATTGTTGCTTCGAGTAACGGGAGCTTGCATCCGAACTCACTCTCTGTGACCAGTTTTCCGGCAAATGTTTGCGAAGCGAGTTTTGCCGCAGAATTCGCGTACTGCATTCGGAGGTGGAATTTAAGTTTTATTTTTGTAGAATCTTGAAGTAAACCTATAAGCTGAGCTTTTGAAAATTATCGAACACCTGAAAGGCCATGCGGTTATTATATAGAGATTGCTTTCTTCGAAAATTTTTGCCCACGTTCTGATATAATGTTGTGTAGGGCCAGACGCTCAGCTAAAAAACACGGTGTGCTTGCACGAAACGTACAACGTTGTACATTGCAGTGCTTGTTCATTTCAGCTTGTGCT
This sequence comes from Umimayanthus nakama, assembly GCA_027574985.1. Classification (NCBI taxonomy): domain Eukaryota; kingdom Metazoa; phylum Cnidaria; class Anthozoa; order Zoantharia; family Parazoanthidae; genus Umimayanthus; species Umimayanthus nakama. Next base: position 26,316 of record JAOBRG010345802.1, on the reverse strand, counting down.
GTCGATTTCAGTAGGGAAAAGGCTTTAACCCTATTAATCGGTCGAGTGGAATGGCGCAGCTATGAAACGTCTACGGGAGTTTTTGTATCCTTGGCTGAAGTCGGAGGGGTAGTGCTTTGATAAACGGTTGTTGTGCTTTATCTGACCTTTGACAGAATAAAGAGTACTCCAAGATCTTCCTTCCCCTTACAAGCTTGATTTAAAACCGAGATTTCATGAGTTGGATTCGTCTTAAGGCAATTTTTAGTTTCCGTGAGGATAATGAGGTTCCGAGATTCGTACGTGCGTCGGCCTCGCAAACTTCTCGCGACGTGACTGGACAATGGCTTGCCATAAAAAATCCCAGTGATGTTGTTTGTTTCAAGGAGAGTTTTAGAAAAAAGTTATCGCCACTCGTTCACTTGGAAACAAAAAGTTGTCCATTTTTTTCAAACAGAAACCGGCAAACAAAGAAAAAGCTTTACGGGAAAGAGAGCTTAGTCGGCTATCTCTTTTGTTATTTGTTCGATTTCGGCGCCATGTTTATTGAGGTCACTTGTGAGGTCATATTTTCATGTCAGTCTTTCGAGTCAGGCTTTTGCTTGGGATAACATTCCTGTGTTGTTCGAACACATATATTCTTCATATCATTTTAGTTTTAATACTAGGCCAAACGCTAAAAGCACCGCTTCATTCTGTACAACAGTTTTCTTGCATGTTTTGGATTCGTAAAGTGCCACGCTACAATCATTTCAACTGAACTTGAGAACTCGGCCTTGCTTCGAAGCGTGTTTGGCCAACGCATAATTTGTGGTTTTTATAAACTTGGCTTTTTCTTCCAACGTCGACTCTTCATATGGTAGGAAGTGGAGATACTTTTACTATTGTATATTTATGTATTAAAACGAACCCCTCTGTCCGTGTAAAAAAACGATCCTACATATTTCAAATGTTTCATCTGACAATTTACATACTCAGTGATTTTAGACTCATATTACTTCATGGCGGCTGCACATGGCCTTTTCTTCGGGGATCAATTCATTTTATTCTTATGTTAATAGTGTCAACCATGACGCGGTCGTGGAGGAAACAAGAACTTGTTTTGTGCGCGGGAAATTGCGAATGAGCCAGTTGCTAGCTAGAGTTTTGTCTGTGTACTGACGAGGCGTTCCCCTGTGACACCTATAGCAATACGGCTCGCGTCTTCCACTCATTGTGAATTGTGTTTTTCACGCCCTTAACAAAACACACATATAGGTGTTTGTCAGTGAGACCGGAGTGTTTACCTCGCTGTTAGATTTAGGAAAGGGTTACAAGAAACTTACAAGAAAGTTTAATGAAATCAACGCTAATTCCTTACGAGTCCATTCAAATACTTAAAACCGTAAAGTATTGTTTGTTTCTCACACCTGACGCTGTTTCCATTCCGTTCATTATGTTGCAATCGAAGCAGAGAAACCCAACTGAGAAGAAAATTACACATTCTTTGGTCTGGCGACAGTTTTGGCGCCTTCCGAATTGAGATCGCGAATACAGTACGGGAGTGTAGTGTCGAAGTAAATTTAGTATCCCACCGTTATGTATGTCTGCCTTGTAAAGGTTATTTAAAATCCTGCAGAGTCGATTTCAAAAATAGTGTATTCGTGTAGCGGCTGTAGCTGTGTTGATGAATGAAGCTTTCGTTTGCTCGTCAAATTCTGTCTCTATTCAGAACTGAATTTTGTTGAACCGTTATTGTAAAGCGTTGTGCTGTTTAACTGAAACACAAAAACCATAACAACAAACCGGAGAATGCGTTGTTGGGTCTCGAACTACACTCAAACTGGACGGCGGACTATTTTAGCATTTATGAACATTACAACGTTGTTTTGTTTGCTTTTTAGACTTGAGATGCAAATTGACCAAACACAAAAATCGAGTTTTGACTACACGCAAGAAATTTTTAAAGGCTTTAAGTGACTTTGGACTTTTGATATTCAAAGCAATCCTCTTTCAAACTATCTCTCGACCAGTTACGGTAAACTGTCCGCCAAAAGCTTGACTCGATTCTTTCAGCGTGGAAAAAGTGAGGGGAGGTGAAAGATGCCAATCAATTGTTATAGTTAATTAACACCACATTCTGTTTTGGTAAAGCATGCCAAAAATTACTGCTCACTGAATCGTTTTCTCGTTCCATATGTTGAGGAGCAGAAAATAAGTCAAAAAGTCAAACTTTTCCTTCCTGTTTTGATAGGCCCTCTCCTTCACTTGTACAAATCTTATATATGTATTCATGAACACTTTTTGCTGCACAGAATGGCAAAACAAAAAACACTGAAATATAATTGAACAAACCACAGGAACTATTCAAGCGAAAAACATGCTGCAACTGCAACTAACTCATCTATCAGGAAAACTACTTGCTCAGAATACCAAATAACACAGTGAAAATTATGTCTGTTTCTATACGGATGCACTTGAGCCGGGTATTCTGTTTATATTTGGCCTGAAATAGGATAATGAATTGGACACTGACACCTGGATCATAACTGTATTCACAATTTGTTGTGAGTGCTCAGAACCAAAATAGCTAACAAACACTCGAGTTGATTGTTATGGGCAATCATATATTCAGAGTAGTCCCAACTGAGTGTTCACACCCTTAATAACATATCAGAACTATGTTTAAAAGATTTTATACTGTTTGTTTGCTAAACAGCTTTTGTCCCTCACTGTTAGCAGTAACACAAAACAAGCTGAGTGATGGGAAAAAGTGTACCTGATTTTGTCACACAAAAGATTTCGAATAGTGTTTTTCTTGTAGTGTAAAGCTCATTCAGAAAACAATACACAAAACTTGAGGACTAAATCATCCTATAAGTATAATTATTTCTCAAGTGAAAATACGCTATTACGAGTATATATTTCATTTATCTCTGAAGTAGCAAACTATGAGGAAGTAAGTTTCAAGTATGAGTTTGTCTGTTTGGTGGCAACACTCTGTTTTTTTGGGGTGGTGGTTGAAGTAGAAACACAAACTATTGAAGATATATTCAATTTGTAGTTAGGAAGATCCACAATTTCTAGACACCAAGCAGTGGGTGGGTTACAAAAACAAAGCCCAAGTTAAATTTGGAACACTATAACAATTCATATCAAGGAACATCCTGAGTACATCATTTTTCATGCTGTTACACTCTTTATTGTTGCTATAACTATTCACACAAAAAGTATTTTTTTAAATAAACATAGAAATTCATTCATTCATGAATTTGCAGATGAATGAATGAACTTTATTTCAGCACAATAAAACTTAAAGCTGGTAGCTTGTGGAGCAGTGCATAAATGAATACATAACTGAATGAAATGCATTATAATTGTCACTGATAAGACTTTGAATGTTTGCAAGACATTTACATCTACATGTAAAATGGAATCATCATTGATAGAGAGGCACTTCGAAATTTGTTTTTTCTAAAATGAACTCTTAGCTCCTTGAAAAACACCTCCCTTAAGGAAATTTTTTTATACTTTTAATACAATTCTGTAGCCTAGGCTTCTGAAGTTGAAGCAATTCTCAAACAAACAAAAACATGGTTTTTTCAACAGGTGTTCCTTAACAAGTAAAGGCATTGTTAGGTCTAAATTATTCTGACTGGATTTCAGAATTAAAATAATTTAAACTACCGTAATCTTGATCTACATCAGTACAAGTACACTGGTTGGTCATCTTCCTGAAGAATTTTTAATAAATAAAAAGAAACATATCTTGCTATATACAGACTGTGAAATATGACATTCTATAATTCAGACTCTTCATCCAGTTTTAAGCATACCAGTTTGGTCTTGTGTTAAATCTATTTGCATGAAAATTCATTGATTGCATAATGTAACTGATTAGCACAAACTATAATGCAAAATTTGAAGAAAATTAAAAAACCAGCTTCAAGTTTAAATTTTTTAAAATCAGGGAATGACAGAACTATAGCTTCTAAACATTGATTGGTTGTAACCGACACTCTTGTTATAATAACAGTAATGACAATTTGGAGCAACATGCCTTACCTGCAGATAGGTTGCTGTTGCATCTTGCAAATTGCTTTGATAAAATAATTTGTATTGATCACAAACTTGTAACAGATACAAGTAAAAGATGCACAACCAGCGAGCCAATAGTTTATAGTTCCTGTCCAAAGAAACAGTAATAAAGCAATAGAACAATGTTAATATTAACAATATTTAGTCTAGGAATTTGTTGTATTATACCCTCCACATAGGATCTGCATCTCTTACAAAATTTTGTTTCAAAAGATAGTATTAAAGTATAATTATTATTTACAGTTATTGCGAGTTTATACTATGTGAGAGGACTTGCATCCCACCTTTATTCACTCAGAAGATGATAATATGTACAAAATGAAAAACAAATGAGCATGTACATGTATGCTGGAGAAATTCCTCTTGCCTTTCCACCCACCTTCTTTTGACCCCCACCAGGGGTGGAAACTAAAATTGGCTGAAAAACTATTGGGCCAAATTTTCCCTCAGGCCATCAGATTCTATGAAGCACCAGCTTGTCTTGGTTTTGCAGAAAAAAATAATTAAGTTATTTGTATATCTTTGCATTGGTAGCCCAACAAGATGGTGTTCTTTTTTATTCGAGCTTCACCTGGAACTAGAAATGAAACTTGCAATTTCTTAAACACTTTGGTAGTTTTTCTGTCCATTTTGTGTGATGAATGGCATAAAACTTAGTCAATGGAAATACTTCTAAAGGGTGGACCTTTTGACCTTTGAGGGGGAGGGAGGAAGATATGGTTAGTGCAAGAAAATTCTTCTCGCTTCAACCAGTGGTGCAGGCAAATTTTTTAGCTCTGTGCATGCATTTTTTTTGTAGCCATTAATGTTGCATTCATGATTTTTTTTTGTTGTAATGGGTTTGAAGGATTTTTTTCTCAAATCTTACACTTGCCCCCTCAAAGATAAAATGATCCACCCTTAGATATTCATTACTTAGATAAGTGCATTGCTGAATAAGTAAGTTTCACCTTCTCAAGACTTGTCAAGCCTTTGGCACATTTAAAACACATATCTTAAGTTAACAAACCCAATTAATAGAATTTTAAAACAAAAGAGCAATTTATTACAGGACAGTAAAATTTTCATCACACCAGAACTTAGCTTTTTTTTTAACTGACCTGGCTAGCAGGTGGTTTGAAAAGTAACAGCTGTTTTAACTAGTGTGATTAATTACTACATTAACTATCAATACACTGTTGTAAACCTGTTCAGGAACAACAAAGTTTTTACTAAAATAATTTGCCAGTTCTCGTTTAACTATTGAACATTTACCCCAGTAGTCAGCAGATGCAGACTTAGGGGAGGGGCCAGATGGGCTTCCAGCCCCCCCCCCCCCCCTTTCTGAAATGTCTGGATCCGCCCCTGGTCAGTAGTTCTTTTATATTATATATACTTACTTTTACTTGCTGATCACGAGATACCTAGAATTTGAAAATGAAATACTTGGAAGAAATCATTGAGAAAACAGCCGTTTGTTCACTCTGTGCTTTAATTCTTGCCCCGATTACCCATCACAAAGCTTTCTATTGTAGTTTGTACAGCAAGTCAAAATCCATAACATTTCTTTACTTCTTACAGCTTAAAAGGCTCCCTGAACCCCTCCAAGCGACACAGGGACCGCTTCAACATAGAATTGGACAATCTTGCAAAGCTTCTTCCGTTTCCTCATGATGTTATTCAAAAACTCGACAAACTTTCTATTCTGCGATTGTCAGCAAGCTACTTGCGTGCCAAGAACTTTTTCAAAGGTAAGCACAAAGTAAAGCTACAGCTCATATGGCACTTAATCCAAGAGCATTAATTAACTTAACTGCCGTCAAGACTTTCAGTTAAGTTCTGTTGTTACAGTTGGGTATCTTTTCAAAAGATGCCCAGTGACTTCGGTATGGTATAAACTATTGACTGTTCTCTCCGTTCAATTCACCATTGGTCATGGATTCAAACTATGAAATGGAAAACACAAGTCAACGTATCGTTCCCCAGCATCTTTCAAGACATTTTTAAATTTACCTACCAATTTCTTTTGTCAGAAGTTGCTCAAAGAGTCCCCACTGTAGCACACAACTCCAAATGAGAAGTTCAAATGCAAGCTATTTTGAGCGGGATTTTGTAGCGGTCACGTGATACTGCAACGAGAAGGGGCTGGGAACCAATTTTACAAATGGCGGATCACTGAAGATTTACTCCTCTCTTTTGTTATTTCAGGACAAAAAATCTCAGAACAAGGAAATGATGCGGTTAAATCGCCCACCAGATCGGATCCCTCAGCAGTTGAGGGAAACGGATTGTACTCGAAACTGCTGCTTGAAGTAAGCCATCAAGACGATAAGTTGTATTCATGTATAACTATAAGTAAAAGCACTACAGATTTTGATACTTTCTATCAATTTCTGAACACAAGTTGCGATTCGTTACATGATTTAAAATGATTTTCTTGATCATATTTGTTTGTTTTTTTAGGCACTTGATGGTTTTGTTATTGTCCTAACACAAGATTGTGAATTATTTTATGCATCTGAGACTGTACAAGACTATCTTGGTCTTTCACAGGTAAGTTTTGGAATGTTCTCATAGTTTATAGATGTGAATATTATATTTGAAGACTACACATCTGAATTTCAGATAAAATGATAGGTTTCAAGAGCTTTCATTTGAAATCACTGAAAATTTTCTTTTGATTTTACATTTCCTGTCGTTTTGCTTAATAAATCAAGAGCTTTTATTTTTAAAAGTATTTGTGTTAAATTTTTCTGTAGCTCACTTGTGGCACTAGCTGTTTCCTACCAGAAGGGAAGCTGCACTGCCCTTCCTAGTACAGGGTGGTAAAGTGGGGTACCAGATAACAACTCATGATTTTATTTTGGACACTATGTTGGATCATGAATGGTTACACCTACATGACCTATTATAAACCACAAATCTTGAGCATTTTTTTGGTCTGCAGAATCACAATAGCAGGGCTTTTAGTCCAATAATGGTACAAGATAAAACCCTTTACCACCCTCCTAGTATGGTGCCCTGTGCTGATTTATATAAGTTTTTGTAAATCATTAACCCTGGAAAGCTTCAGCTTGCCAGCCGCAATGCTTTATGGAAGGAGCCTTTTTTAAGTGGTAAGGTACAGTATTTTGATAAATATTACTAAAAAAAGTTAGAAAACCTCATTTTATAGGTTAAGACTATGAAGTATTTGTAAGAATGTTTTAAGATTTATAGCAAAACACTGACAGGTTACAGTTTTTTTATGATGAAACTGCCATCAGTGATTACATGAATACATAATCTAGGTAATGTTTACAATCAAGCAACAGGTGTGCAAGAAGTTTTCAAAACTGATCAAAGGGCACAAAAATGAGGTCTTTAAATGGAGCCAGGAGGGGTTCATGTTGCCAAAATTGAAGTAAGAGTTAAAGTCAAGTCCGTGTTAACAACTTTAATTTTTAATTTAGGCCAGTGTTATCCATCAAGACTTCTTGAGATTCATACATGTTGATGACCACGACATCGTGAAGAAGAATCTTGAACCATTTCCAGAAGATGATGATGAGCAGGTTTGACAGACTTTGTGTATAGTAGTACCATATTTTAAAATGTCTGCTCATATAACACGTAAATTAGCAGCATTTGTTTTTTTTCAATTGCTCTATGTGTTAGGTTCTGTTTACACTTGTATGTAATACATAATTATGTTAAGCATTACTCATTTATATGATTGTACATAACTTAAAATACTGGAATATGCGTAAGTTTTACATGAATAAATAAAAGTGCTGTAACCCTTTGTTTTATTTTAAATACATGCAGCAGTAAATAAAAAGGACATCTAAAATAAACATATAATATTTACTAGTTGCCAATGTTGATAATTCATGTTAATTTCATAAATAATTAATTGTTAAAACAGAAAATCAAGATTCTGGATGATGAGAATGATGGAAAGAGTGCAATGGATACCTTTAGTGATGAAACCAACATGAAAGGTACAGAAGATTTGAACAACAGTAAGTTGATGGACTTTGATAGTATACCAGCTTTACTGTCTTTCTGACAAATAATAATATATACATGTATATAGGAAGCTGTCTTCCATTCCTATTAAAAAGCTGTGACAACAGTTGAAGTCATCAAAAACAATGTCACTCAAAGTCTTAGGAATATTTTCAAGAGCATAATAAATTTATATACAATTGCTTTCAAAAACATTATTTTGGACTTCAAAAATGTGTTACAAATTTTCATAATCTATTAATAAATTGGTATTTTTGTAACCAAATCTCTAAATTGTAGTGCTGACAAACAACTATCAATTGGCATTTTTATCTCTTTAAATTTTAACTTGTGAATTTGTGGGAACTTTCAGTTTAGTTTGTTGTTATTAATATTTGTCAATTCTTTTTTCATTGATGAGCTGCATATTTCTTTTCTCATTTATTTTTAAAAGAATATAATGCATAACAATTATACAGCTTGCTCATTGTTTGTCTGGTCTGAAAATGAATATTATACAGGTCATGTCTGTAAAGGGATAAAACTGCCTGCCTTTGAATAGCGTTTTCTTGCATAATTTCACAGATAAGGATGATGAAAGTCAGTTCAGCACTGAGAGGTCATTTGTCTGTAGAATGAAATGCATTCTCAATACTAGTGCTGGCTTTTTTAAGGTGAGAATTTTCTGAATATTTATCAAATAAATGTTTTTACCAGTGCATCAGTTTAGTGTTCATGTCTGGTATGCAGTAAATTTAAAGTTTGGAAAACACTTGTAAGTATTTGGATAGCACTTTCTTTAATAACAGCAGAAATAAAGTTCATGTCGATTTCTATTATGTGCTTTCTTGTTTCTAATATGTCATGAAGACAGTCACTGGAGACATTTTGTCAGGTCCATACTACATTTGAAGCAAAAATACAGGATTGATGTTAAGGGAGGGGGGAGGGGGTCAACTCTAGGCGGAGGGGGTCAAGTGTAGGCAGAGGGGTTGGCACAGTGGTTAAGACCTCTGTGACCTCACAAGTGTGTCACATGAAACTGCAACAAACAGACTGGGAAGTTTATCATTTTCAGGGTCTACAAAAATAAAACAGTTGTCAAAATATCTGGATTATTAATAACCACAACTGCAAATGCCACGAAACTTTTTCACTATCTGATGAACAATTTTATTTGGCACAAAACATATTTAAGAAGAATTTTTATATTTAAAAGTCAAAGCACTTGTAGGTGGAGCTTGCCCTAAACAAAGACAAGTCTAATTTTCAGGTCTAACTGATTTTAAACATCATAAAACTCTAATGTCTTTTTCCCTCAATAATTTAGCCTTTTCGCTGCACTGGTCGACTACGGGAAATGACAGTTGCCGACAGTGAAAGTAGGGAATATGGTCTGTTTCTTGTCTGTACTCCCCTTGAAACCATGACAACATCAATCCTGGAAATCAGGTTACGCACATCACTTTTCTGTACCAAGAACAGAATGGATCTGAGCTTTATGGATCTTGATCAGAAGTAAGTGACAATTTTTTGGTTGTAAGCCTTCTCCGGATAAAATAATAGGCTTATCAAGTAATTTCTGCAAGTTGAAATTCTAGTATTCCTTACTCTACACTGAGTGAAAAGTTATTCCTTAATTACACCTGGTGATTGTCTGTCAATCTGTAATTTAACATGTACATCTATCATGTAATATTACGGATTTTTCCATATACTGGTATATGTTTTGATGTCAAGTTCAGTAAAGTGAATCAGACTTCGCAGGTATTGTTACATGAAGTTTCAAAAATGCTATTTTAAAACTGAAATGGTTTTGTAAAGCCTACATGTAGTTCGCATATGCCACAGACATGCCTGCAACATACAATACCACCCTCTGGCATAATTTTATAAGAATTAACATTTGTCGCAGACATGCCACCAACAGACCAGGAAAGTTTAATGTTCAGCAATGTTTAAAGTTGTGCAAGGAGCTGAGTTCATAAATAATTGTATTTATTTAGCCTTATTAAATTCTATGCAGTATTTCAAGTGATGTAAAACAGTGTACATGTGTTTTATTGGATGAACTGAAACGGGTGTAATCATTCCAAACACAATAACAAATGATGTTTGATTTATAATCTCATTTGAATTACTTATAAATCATTTATAGCTAACCATTTGAAACTACGATTATTTACAGTACTTCTGCCATTAATCTGTTTTTAGGGGTCGATCTCTCCTGGGTTATCACAAAAGAGACATTGCTCTTCAATCAAGTTACTGTATGATTCACTTTGATGACATTCCAGTGCTTCAACAACTTCATGCAAACTGTAAGTATAATATGATCACTGTCTTTATGCTTGTTCATGCTGTAAAATCTTTCTTGCAGTCCCTGGGTTTGCTATTATTTTTATGTTTTTATGCAAGGAAATTGAGATCTGGCTTATACCAGTTTTTTTCACAAGGGGTTTTTATTCAGAACAAAAATATTATAAGAGAAAAGCAGAAAAGTGCAGCATGTTACATGACTTATGTATATTGATGTAAAACAAATGACTGAATCTAGTACGAAGAGTATGATTTACTTTTCAAGCTGAGCAGTTCCGTTCACTGCTTTTCAGAGGAACTGACAAGCAAGTCAATGAAACAGATATTTGTGCACACCAAATGCTAGGAAGCCAGATTATAATATTTTACTGTACATGTACCTATTGCTACTATATAGTTATATATTTGTCTGAAGTTTGTTTTATTTGCGTCTTGTTCAATTCAAAGCAGCACTGTATTTGATTCAAGTATGCTCTTTTTGCTACATTTAGATCTCTGTACATTTTTAAGCTTGGTTCACACTAGCAACGGAAGCAAAGACAGAGATGGAGGCAGAAGCTACTACTCCCATCTCAGTCTTCCGTCCAAGTGAGAACCAACACAATGAAAACAGAGACAGAAGCCTCACTTAAAATTGTGTATTGTATTATAATGACAACATTCAAAACTGCGAGCGGTGAAGATTCAATTTTGCTTCTATTCAATTTTTTTCTGCTTCGCCTTTGGCTAAGAAGGTGCAAGTTTGCTCAATTGAGAAGAAGGAGAATCATTTGGATTAAAAATTTTTTTTGCTGAAAAAAAAAAATCGGGTGATTACTAGAACTTGGTTTTGAATGTGAAGGCAACCGATCACTGGGAACTATATTTTCGGTATGTCAGATTCCATCTTCTCTGTTTTTCTGAAAATTTTTCTTTTTTAGGAAACAATCTCATTTTTTTAAAATTTTAAAAACTTTGATTTTGCAGTTTGGTAAAATTGTGTTTTAAAGTAATTCAAAAATCTAAAAATCATTTGCAATGTATTTTGGACCTATCTAAGTCAAGTTTGGATTTGAGGTACTGGAAAAGAGTATTTTCATTGGCTCATCCTTCCATTTCTGCTTACACTTTCGTCAGTACTGGTTCACACTTGGAAATTTGCGACATAAGCTCGCGATCCATTCCTTCCGTCTCCGCTTCCGTCGAGCATCCACTTGTGCTTCTGTCTCCGTTTTCATGGTTCACACTAGAATGTAAGGACTACTCCGTCTCCACTTCCGTCTCCATCTCCGCTTCTGTCGCTAGTGTGAACCAAGCTTAAGAGAGATGCGACAAAAAATTATTCCAAGAAGAAATTGTTGAAAACTTGAATAACTCATAAAACATTACAAAAAATTGATGACTTCTAGCAAAACGTTTTTATCTATTTGAGCAAAGTTTTGCTTTAGTTTAGTACAGTTTAGTTCTTATTCTTTAAGTTTGGTGGCAAGTATTCAGCTCCCATATACTTAGATACTTTAATACCTCAAAAGCAGATTAAAGGTTCCAATTTAAATACAAGATTCAACAACTCTGTGAGGCGATTTTTCAGATAAGCAAGACATTTTGGGAACATTTATAGTTTTTTAGCCTTGTTATACAAACCTCCCAATAACAGAGGTGTTTAGTTTTCACCCTTTCCCCTCCCCCTCCACACAGAAATTTGGCTCTAGTGAGCTGTGTCTTCATTCATGATAGATCATTCATATATTAATGAAGAGTTTTCAACTGTTTAATTAGTGATGGGAGATGGTAAGTGTCAAGGAACATTTCGGATGTTAAACAAGAACCTAAAATGGCAGTGGCTAACAGGCACAGCACAAGTTGTTTTCAAAGGGAATGAACCAGACTTCATCATAACAACCAACCGGCCACTAAGGTTAGTTCCATGGCAACCAAACTTTTAATTGTTTTAATTATTTAGTTAGTTAGTTACAAGTAGACCATTCTTTAGTCATGAATTCACTCTTAACACTTGGTTTAACAACATTTGTTTTCTACTGACAGTCTCAATGTAAAATAAGTGAATGGGTTCCGAGAATAACAAGAGGCTCATGATTAATAAATTTAAGTAACAAACAAAATTGAGCAGAGTACTTATGCTATGAACAACATTTGAAAATTAAATACGAACCAACTTACATGTATCAGGTGTGGATCCAGAAGTTTTGAAAAAGGGATGAAAAAGCTTTAGTAAATGGCGTTTGAATACTACTGTAGATATACATAATATCATCAGGAAATATAGCGTAGATATACTTGTTTCAGTCATAAATTTTATAAATCTTTTGCAAATGTTTAACGAAAAAGGAGGGGAAGGCTGGGTCCCTCACTTAAAACCCCCACTATGCATAATAGTGGAAGACCCAATCTCAATGGATTGCATTTGAGTGTTTACCCAACATTTAGCTCTTCTCTGCTCTGCTCAGATCTTTTGTTACTAAAATTTATTAATCATACGACACGGCCTGAGTCAGGCTATGACGTAGCCTCTTGTTGAAAACAGTCTTTCACTCAGATTAAACATACTTAAACATACAGCAAATTTACAAATTGCTAACTTTTATAAAAAAAAGTCAAGGAAAGGAAGCCAAATCACCCTCTTTTCTCCAACCTGCTATATTTGAGACTTTAAAAATCACCGAAAACACATGGTTTAACTCATTTGCTCAGGAGATTCTAATTAATATCTATTTTCCCAAACTACAAATGCTAACTCTATTATTATTGTTATTGAATATTATTTTAAGCGATGAAGAGGGAGAGGAGATCATGAGGCAACGAAGTCAGTTACCTGCTCTAACGTATTATAATGAAGGAGAAGAGCCTTATGTTCACCTTCCAAAGAGCCCAATAAGACGTGTCAATAGTCCTAGCAACCGTTCGCCTGTGGGTAGCCCTGAACTCTTTGTTGCAAACACCGGCTTAAAGCACCCAAATTCTCAGTGGATAAAAAATCCTGGAACGGCAAGAGTTACCAAGAGACGTATCAACAGCACATGCTCCGTCCCTTCGCCAGGTGACAGTGTTCAGTCGGATTCCAACAGGGGTAAGTCGAGGTTTCAATAGTTTGGTACACATCAGCAGTTAGCATAGAAGGTTTTTTTACATCTAAAAGTTGAAAGAGCCACATGTGGTTTTTACAGTGACCAGTGAAAACGACTTGTCTGGATCTGTATGTGTATAAGAAAATGTTTCAAAGAAGGGTTCAAAATATTTTTCATTCAGTGAGGCAGCATTTTCTTTGATTTGTTGAACCATCTTGCATAAAGTGTAGAAAGGTCTAGCATTGCATAGAACACTGTCACATCAGAATGACTCATTTGTGATACATTTGCACAAAAAAGTTTGCAAGAATGATTATTTTCTGTAAATCTTTAAGTGAGTTCAGTTATGCAAGGATCACAGATCAACAGTAAGAAGTTTATTTTGAAAGTATTCAGTACAGTACAGCGGATGTACACGAAGAATATGATGAGATGTATAGATGGTGAATAGACGGACCAAATTTTTGTTTTGATATTTACTGTTACAATTCTGGTTGATATCATTATTACAGTCAACAGAAGAATTGTGTGAAGCGTGCTGAATTTTCTGAGTTTTAATGTGTGTCTTGAAACGAGAGTGATTTGGCTGATTTAACGTTGCTGGCAATAAATCCGGAGGAACAATCTTTACCACAATGTTAGAAGAGGTCTTCTAAATACAATCATATACAACCGTGCGGGTTTCAAGGCACGTCAATTGACTTTTCATAAAAAGAGTGGAAAACAGTCAGTGTTCTTCTACTTTACATGTAAGCATTCTTGTGTTCTCCACTGTGATGCAAGGAAGGAAGTTTACTGGTACGGTAAGCTATGTGTTTGGACCCATCAGAAATCAGCTTAAAAAAACTTTTCTTTGCATAAAAGTTCTTGTTTCCGAAATGCATGTACTTGTTGTTATGAAAGCATCAAACTGTTGATATGCATATTCAAGATGGTTGAAACTGAACAACAAGGTGCATACTCTATGCATGCACTGTTGGTAGAATTACAATTTGGATGATTTCAAAATGCATTTGTAATACTGGAAAGTACCACGAAAATATTTTCAAAACATTTCTTGATTTGAAGACTCCAGTGTGTGTGGGTGCACGTTTTCTCTGTCCCAAAAATAGAATAATCCTCTTGGAGTAAACAGGAAGATAACTGGAGTGGGAATTAAGAACGGAATGCTGTGTCATTCTGGTATTATCTGGAACCATTCTGTCACCCCAGTTCGTAAAATTATAAACTTTACGAAAGCACCGACTGGCACGAACAAGGCTGTAGTCCAAAGAACTTTGAATTGCCTCCATTGAGTACTCCAGAACCAGCTTTCTCCGATTTACTCCACTTCCAAATATTTAGTAAAACGGGGTAACGCCCATTAATTTCCGAGCGAATTTAAGGTAAGAGAGAAAATGTTTAACTCGTAATTAAGGTTGTGGTAGCTTGTTGCTCAGTTTTTGGAGAGACAAAAAATGCGCCCTTTGTGATGTGTATGTTGCCATTGATCGTTACAACAGGGTCATGTCAAGGGAGAATCGTGGCAGGGGGGGCGATTGTGGCAACCTTGTGTTTAATTTTGGGGAGAAGGCACGAGTTCGTGTGTTAAAATACTTTGAAGTTTGGTGTCTTTAAAAGAATATGGTATCGTTAAATTGCTCTGAATTTACAGAAAGTCAGTTTTGTCGTAGAACACTCGAAGAGCTGCAAGGCATTTTGCAGACTTCGCGATGTTAACAAAAGCTATTCTAGATTTTAAAAATACAAGATATATATATATAGGTAAAATGAGCCCGTCGTATTCTGTAATCATGCATGGAGTTTGCAAAGTTTTAATTTGCACAAAATACGTAGCTTTATTTTAGCATTTTGACTCCTTTCGTTTTCTGCAATTTGCCACATGACTATTGTGGAGATTACACATTACATTTAACATGAGATTAATAACAGGAATCCTTAATAATGCTTAAACAGTTAAATGTTACAGTAGCAAATTGCAAGCTGGCTCCTAGTGGCCACTTTCTTCAAACCGTTAACAGGATAATGAGTGTTACCTAACTAATTGGAGTAAAAACTTTGCCTTGCACACTCTCTTTTAACTAATCACTGACGTTTGTAGGGGAGGATCGTTAGGAAATCTGACGTGCAATTTTTGTAATCAGTACTTCAAGATAATTTTGTAACCCGTGTTATCATAGTGTGTTTGTTGTGACCTTAAACTAACATTTGAACTACTGGTATCTCTATAAACTATTGTGCTGCCATCTGCATGAATGAATTAATGCTTTGAACTTTTAACAAGCACGAGATCTGGGATCTGCAATGCTGTAAAGCTCCTTAAAAAAGGTCTAACCCAAAAGCCCTTGCTAATAGCGACTTTGCAGATAAAATATTTTTAATTGTTTAAGAAATGACCGCATGTTTTGTAGGTTTTGAAAAGTAGAAGATTTCGTGCTGTTTGTCAAAATTCATATGATGAGTACCAGTGTCAATTAAAATACGGTCTTTTTTTGAAATCGAAACAAAAAAGAGTTGAAACACACTTTATGTTCTAGACAAAATTAAAAAAATTAAAGAAAGAAAGATATTTCATTAGTGTTTCATATTCTGCTTGGGGTTGTTTTTCTAGATCAGGTTCGGCACATCTTTAGTTGACTTTTTTTACCAATTAACAGTTATTTTCCACGTTAAAAGTTTCTAATTATCAGTTTTAGTTTTTGTTTAAACAGCAGCCCCGATGATAAATTTGACAGATTGAGATCTGAAAGTAAGGTATTTAATTTGTTCTTTTGCCGCCTGTGGAAATGTAGGCGTTACGAAAACATTGGATAATATTCCAGTAGAGGCCTTGGTTTGTAATTCTTCTGCACCTAATAGCCTAACAGAACTGCACATCTGGTCGATGGGGATCACGTTTGCTACTGGTGAAATGCACTTATCACACGTCATTAACTGCTGCTCTGTGTGCTGTCCTCTCTGTCTCTCATCCACTTTTAACATTCCTGTACATGTTTGTACTTTGTCTACCTCTTGCTGTACGTGAACATGTTAAGAGCTGTAGTGGCCAAATGTAGACCTCTACACGGTTTCCTTCGCCATTTTGGTTTGATAGCAGTTGCGTCAAAAGCTGCAGCAAACAGTGGATAATTGTTCAACTTTCATCCTTTGTAACTCTACTAGTATGCATTTAACAAAGGGAAAATGTGGTGTTTAAAAGGTATTGATACGCCGGGAAATGTTATTATCGAAACGGACAGAATTGATAAAGGATAAAATGTTTGAAACCATATTTTTTTAAAACTCCATACAAATCCTTAATTTAATACTCAAGGGTTTGTATGGAGTTTTAGAATTTGGATTACCAATGTTGTACCCTTAAACTATTCTTCTTGTTTTGTGAGATATATTTTCCGTATCAGTATCTTTTTCAAGACAACATTTTTTGTCAAAATCCGATGTATAATAGCAGAGATATATTGGTTGAAAGTTGAAAAATGTTTCATAAACGATTCTATTTGCTGTAAGTTTTGTCACGACTGCCCCAAAAGCAAGATGGCGACGGAAAGCGTGCATTGATCTCATGAGAGCTAGCTTGCAATTGATTTCACGCAACTTTTTGAGTCTCTGGCTAATACTCGATGCTTTATCAACGTTTAAGCCATAATGTATGTCAAAGTTAACATTTTTATCAAAAACATGACCCGATGTGGGTGTTTTAGATTTGAAAGTTCAAGAAACAATTGGCGTTACGTTTTTGCAAAACTTCATGACAAATGCCTATTGCATTATTTTTCATGAAAATTTTAAGTGGGAACTTTCCAAGTTTCGTGAATAACAACCTACAAAGCATTTAATTTTGTTCAAATGCCGTTGCTTTGCACCATCTGCAACTAAATTTAATTGCAACGAATGATTGTCACTTTTCAAGTAAGGAACTTTCCCAGTTTCGTGAATAGTACTAAGCAAAAAAAAAAATTAAAATTGCTGTAAAACGGTGTTGGTGCATTCTGCAACATCTTCTGCATTGAGCAATTATCGCTTTTTCGTGCCTGGGAACTTTCTCAGTTTCTTGAAATACAGGCAACAAAGGATTAAAATTGCTTTTAAATGCTGTTGCTTTTCGCTTTGCATTATATTCAACTTGCACTGCGCAAGCCGCTTTGACCGAGCATGCAACTAGGTCACATCCACGCACGTGCGTATGCAGCCCCCTTACGCCTCTTGTGTTCTCCTGCTAGGCTCCATCTCTTCACAAGAAGGACTCGCTTCACCTCTGCAAACGGGTTCCCCATCCCCTGACGATGATAAGAGCCCTACTACTTGTACTTCTGCACCCTTGCCCTTCCCCGACTTTGACCTGGGTGTAGATCTGCACGTAGATCTGGGCAATGAAGAACTCGACCTTTTCTTGCTTGACACACAAGGTAAGATTAGAGACCTTGTGCGACATTCAGTACAGTGAAATAATTACTCGATGTGCAGTTGAAGTGTCTGATCGTCCAGCTTCGCTGATCAGTGCTTGATCAGCGCGAATTCTTCACCTTCTCGTTCTGTCGGGGAGGGGGTGAAAAGAGAGGGGGGGGGGTTCGGAGGGTGATAGCAGGGAAAGGAACCGAAGGTTCATGCCTGAACAGCAGTTGAGTGCTAATTCAATACTTCTTCAGTACGAGTGTAACCTGTAGACTAAGCAAATGGTTGTTTATCAGTTGCTGTATCGAAATCACTCAAAACCAAAGGCGGGGCTGCTTTCATTTCCCTTGAATATAACTTTCTTGGTTTACGAAATTGTCTGTAGCAGGGCAAATGGTTAAATATCCACGAGCAACCTCGCGGTTGGATCGCAAAATGAAACGGATTTGTGTTCTGGTTTATCTAGCTATAGGCATCTCTAACGTATTTTTCCACGTAGCCTTTTAACGTTTTGTAAACCCAGACAGATCACATGCACAATCAAGCGCAGAACAAGATTGGGGTTTTAATTAGTAGGCTATAATGACGGTTTGTAGAGATGGAGGATTGGACAAAAAATGCAAGGATCGAAATATTTTTAAACAGGGATTAAAAACATAAGCAAAATATGTGCATTATTGTGAAAGTGGTTTGTATATAAATATTCAAAACATATTAGTGAAAGATTTTTTGCCCTTGTATTGCCTAATATTTTTCATCTTAATATTAGATTAACTTCAATCGGTAATAATATCAACTACAACAAAAAAATCTAGGTGCTTTGATTCTTAGATAAACACATAGTAACATTTACAGTTTAAAGATACAAAGTTGTAAGTTCCATGTAACTTGAGTTAGAAAATCGTTGGTCAATGTTTTCTCTCCCGCGGGCTGCAAACTTTCTACTGCGGCAATCAAAATGCTTTTGGTCGATCCCAGGGTCATCCAGCTACGAAAGGTTTAAATAGAGCTCTGGATAACAAAATAGAAGGCACAAAAAATGAACATATTACAAATATGCATGATAATAATAACAATGATAAGATAATAATAATATTAATAATAATGATAATAACAATAATAATGATAATAATAATAATAATAAATAATAATAATAATCATGTTAGTTCTATATGAAAACTACTTGAGCTGACTAAGTCATATTTTCCACAGATTGTGACTTTCCATTTGACGACCCCGCTCTCGGACCTATGGGTAGTCCTGAGAGTGACTTGGCAAGCTCAATATCGCTGTTATCAATGACAAAGAGCTCACCAGTCGGCCTGCCAACCTACGAGGAAGCTTTACTCCTCGCACGGGACGTTATCTCGAATTCAAGCGATACGTCGCAAGTTAGTCCAGGAGGGAGGAGTACAGCATCTGTCCCTCAAACACCGCCCCATGTCCCGTGTGATAATATTGTGTCACCCGGTTCATCTGTCGGAAATCCT
Source organism: Umimayanthus nakama (assembly GCA_027574985.1). Taxonomy (NCBI): domain Eukaryota; kingdom Metazoa; phylum Cnidaria; class Anthozoa; order Zoantharia; family Parazoanthidae; genus Umimayanthus; species Umimayanthus nakama. Next base: position 7,025 of record JAOBRG010345802.1, on the reverse strand, counting down.
CTACTATACCCACCTCAGCCCCCCTCACAAGGGCAGAGAATGCAGGCACCTCCCTACATCTCCCCAAACATGTCCCCTAGCTCTCTCACAACCCCTGATCCTTCACCATTAGGACAGCGAGAGGCTGAGCAAGCTAGGGTTAACATCTCGTGGAAACACGGTGGACCGATGCAGATGTCGCCACAGTATGCTCACTCGGAACAGTCGCAATTTTCACCACCTTTGCAGCCAAGCAGGTCTCCAGCTGATAGTTCTTTGTCTTCAAAGTCGGCGATAATGGCTACAATGAAGAAGAAAGAAACTAAGCAAATGACAAGCTGTCAATCGTCGCCTCATGCGCACAGGAATAATATGCAGATGATGTGGGGACCGCAGAACAGTTATCCTTATCAGTATCAAGAAAATCCTGAGAATAGCAGGGGGAAAGTGAACAGTAATATGCAGCATCCTTATAACTGGAATATGCCTCCTAATCAGAACCCAAATTTGAATCATGTACATAACCATAACCCCATGATGTCTACGCAGTACATGCCGAGTTCTGTTAATGACAGAATTCCACAAAACGTGATGCAGGTTGACGATAGTAGCTATCAACAGCGGTGGGATATGCACTCTGCGCAAACCGTCCCACCATCTTTTGAAGACACTCTTCCACAAATTATTGATAATAACTCGCAGTCTATGAAAAGACAGCAAGCTCTGAACATGCAACAAGGGCCACGATTTGGCTGGGAGCAGCAGGCGAACATTCTAACACCACCATTCCAGGAGGATGGAAAGTTACCCTTCGGATTTCCAGGAAACGGTCTGCATAAAGCTCCAACCACTCTCCAAGAATGGTGAAAAAGTTACCACAAGAAAAGCAGTCTGTGGAAGACAACTCCAGATCTGCAGTGGTCTGGTCGTCGTAACAATGTAAATATCAAACAATTTAGTTCAGTTATCTACTGCCTGTTTGTGCAATATGGTGTCATTATCGTATAGATTGTATAAATCATGCAATTTCGCGATATGACACGTGCATAAGCAAAGAATTGTCCCTGTTGACAGTTTAGGAGAAAACGTTACTCGAACCAATTGATCGTATTAGGGCCTTGTTTGCAACCTCATTGAAACTAAGGAGTAACTACGTACATTGAAATCTTACTTGCTAGTTTTTCTGGGTGTAGATGAAAGGCTTGTGCATGGTATGAAAAAGTCTAGAAATTTAATGACCTGTTTTAAAGTCCTGTCTGGAGAATGATTTTAAGTTCTGGAAAATGTGGTGTTCTTCTATGTTCAACCGAAGCAACTTTTGAGGTTTGTGCCTTTTACAAACTACTTGCGTATCTATTGCAGCACAATCGTGCATTTCTATTGTATCCAGAAAATATAATCTCAAATTTTGCAGTTGGAACATTCCCAAGGCTCCGTACTCAATTTCTTACCTGTAACCTTGAGTATGGAAAGACTCGATAACTGGTACGAAAAAATTTGGAAATTCTTCAAACCAAATCCGTACGAAACCCTGCACTGATGACGTTCATGTAATGTTTACTTAATTTCATTCATTATCATTACAGTATTTTCCCGATTGTGACTGTTATTGTATCTTCGTTTAGATGTCGTTTTTAACCTCTAGCTCACCGCCTCTCTAGATATCACGGTATACAATCTCTGGCTCACCGCTTCCCTTTAGATAACACGGTATACCATCTCGCTTGATGTATGAACACGTACAAGAGTTTAAAAGACTTGTGACTAGGTAAAATGTAGAGGCCGCTGCCTATGTAGAACCGAGCAACTGTCATGATTTCACGCACTTTATTTCACGCAGTCTGCACAAGTTTTGCTAGTTGTGTTTTGCGTTGTATAAGTTGCATGCAATCGTTCTAGAATACTACTTATGTTACCAAACTTTACTGACGTGTTCCTATTTTACTGGTACGAGGTTCATTCCAGTTGATAAATCAATTTTTCGCTTTACTGCGTGCATGGAATGCGGTGCACGTTCCGAAATGAAGAACAAATCCGAGAACAAATTACAGCCACTGAGTTAACTGCCATTTTTGCGTAAGCCATTTCCCAATCGTGCGCAGAGCAAGGCAAGGGTTTTGCTGGTGAACACAATCTTTACATTGTTCTGTGGCGTTTTTAAAGTTTTATCGTTTAACTTCTTTTAGAAATCATCAGTGTTTACTACTGTACAAGGCGTTATCAATCCGTCTTTTAATACTCTTTTTAAGTTTTATGCTTTATGCAGATAAGAATTTGTTGTTAAAATCTGTATGTATATACAACTATTTGGACAAGTTTGTTGTTTTTTAAAATATGCAGTTTGTTTTCTTTTCATTTTTCTGGAGTTTTTTTCCTCTTCGGGTAATAATTGCCATTATAATCAATCTTTTACCTTGAACACATTATCACCGATGGTCGCAAGTTTTATATATGCTCGTCAGCTAAAACCCTGACTGTTGTGATAATGGTTGTTAAAGCGGCTGAACATATTTGTAACAGCCAAAGTTCTTGGAATTACCCGGCAGTTGTCCAAGTACCCATGGACGTATCAAAGTAGTAAGATTTTTGTAGTCCTGTAATTATACAGAGCTGCAAAGAATTGACTGAGAATGTCACTGGAAAGAAGCTAGATTAGAATATGTACCAGTATAATCGTGAACAATGCCTCGCGTGGAGTGCCAATAGCACTCTACAGTGGTCCAGTTTTAGATAGATACTTGCAGTTGCTCAACCTTAATAATTAAGGTCCAAAAGGTGTTCTGATCAGACTTTAATTGATATACAATTGATAATATTTCTGAACTGTGATCTGTAAAAATCCTTAATTTGCAAAGTAATGTTCAATATAGATTAAGCTATAATTGGCCTCAAAATACGTATCCTTGTTGATCAGTTTATCGACTTGGACTCCAGTGATGATATATGTGCAGAGATTCGCATGTTAGTATTGTAAATCTTTTGACTTTGCAAGAGTGCATCTGCTGGATTTTTTGGGGTTTTCATTGTCTGGTAACAAAAGTACATCCAACCATTCTTTTCAGTTCTCAACAATGCCAGGAAAAAGTTCAAGAGGTGTAATATAATGTTACTAATGAAGAGAATACCAAACCTAATTGCATTAAAAGATTGGGGGTCTTTATTTCGTTTACGTATAAAATTCGGTTCGTGTAACTGCTTTCTCTTTCAACTTACACAATCAAGGAACTTGGTTTCGTTTCCTGTCAACTTACTTATTACAGAAAGTGATAGCTTATTTGAAGTCGTATATCAACGAACTTTGCAAGTCGTACCAAATCCATTTCATTCGGCGTGCTGTACAGCAAGGTCAATTATTTGTCTTGATATTTCTAAAAACTGATTTATTACAATTAATAAATTATTAACTAATTATTAATTAGTACTGACAGTCTGTTCTGAACAAAGACTTCAAACTGAAAATTGATTTCCTGCAGAAATCTTGTACTTAGAATTCATTGTATATAACTACTGTGATTATTGTATCAAGCGCGGAGTGCCAGTTTTCAACAAAAATAGAAGTACGATGAGATTGTATTTGTAGCTTTAAAGCTGTAAAATGTTTATATTTCGATGATTATTAAGGAACAGCTAATTAACATAGATTAGTAGGGTATTAAGCGAGTAAGTATTAAGCCTTGGCACTGAAGTAGCGTCGAGTTGCTGTATTTCTTGTAGAACATTTTGGGCATCCTTTCAAACTTTGGTCCAGTTTCCTATTCACAGTTACCGCTGATTACAGTGACTGCAGACTCGTGTTTACAGTGTTCGCCTCGACTTGGTGTTTTATACATAAGTACATGAACCTTTTAACTATGGATAACAGATATTTACTTTGGTTATTTATGAATATTAACCATCAGTTTGAGGCTAACACTTCAAGTCACTGTAAACCAGCGAGAATAGCGAAAAACGGAACTCGACTTGATAAGACATCGTAACCGGTAGCTTTGTAATCCTAAAAAGACACGAAAGTATGTTAAAAGAACGAGTTCGCTACCGGACGTTGCTCGCCAACTCAACCAATTTAACTGTTACAGTAGATGCTTCGTGTCTTTGCGAGTTTAATTATTTGTATAAACTGCCTGAGACTGAGCGTAAGGTCGTTAAATATATCAGAGCCACTGGATTCCCGTTTGAATTTATTGTTTTGTTGAAAGTTTTTGGAAACAATGTTTTTACTTTCTACTAGAGACAGTTTCTGAACTGGAAAGCTCCGTTAGCAGTTTTAGATCAATTACAAGAGCCAAAGTAGTGTATACTCGATAGTAATTTCGGTCAATTACATTGTCAGTTACTCCAGGTTTCAAAAGGTGTCCAGTTAAAGTAGCTTTAAAATCTATATATATCGTCGCAGCGAAATGAATGTTGGCAGTAAATAAAGCGTTGAGTCAAACTTAGTCTTGGGGATGTGGAACCAAGTGAGTATATGTACCATCATGGCCAATGGACCCGCAGTGGCGGATCCAAGGGGGGGCTGTGCCCCCCCTCCCCTTTTGGATTTTTCTTACAAAAACGAAATTTTGTAGCAAAAAATTAGTACTAAACGAGTATGAAATTCCTCTTAAAATGCTTGAGATGGCCATTTTAGAGACTAAGATTTTCATACATTTCTTGGCCAGACTCTCATAGAAAGCTCGCCCTTCGGCGCTCGTTGGTGCCCCTCCCTTTTGAAAATCCTGGATCCGCCCCTGATCCCAAAGTCAAATCCCACTTCACCCCTGTAGCAATATTAAAGGACTGCTCGTTGTTTATCCCTGGGAGGGGTAAGCTAAATAGGGGGTGGTGTATTTTTAAGAGCGGGAAGGGAGGGCGCCCGCTTGGTACCATCTTCAGCAAATATTGTATAAAATGACTAAATAAACAGTTTCGATGAATAAGGGAGGTCAAGCGGCGGGCGCCCTCCTTTCTCGCTGTTTTGAAAAGCGTGGGGGTCGTGCAAAATTTTGTGGCCAAAGGAAGTGGACACCAGATTTTCTTAAAACTGCTTGAAAATCTTGCCGACCCCAACGCCTTTCTGGCACAAATAACCTCGGTCGAAACCTATTAACTGTGCCGGGAGTCCCAACATTGAACTTGGGGATGTCAGAGGTTTTGGTTTTTTTCTATATCTTGTAAAAACGTGCCATGTTCAAGTCATAAATAGTTTACCACTGGTGACTCATGATATAATGACGTCAAAGTTTTGTACATTACGAAACTCGGTGAATCTGCCGAGCGACTTCATGGTCGAACAAAAATTCGCTGATCATGATAATGAAATAATATAATTAGTTCACTCGACAATGCACATAGAAAAAACCTGGTTGGTTATTGCCGGTCAAAAAGACCTTCAAACTAAATGATGGACCTTTAGAAAAGTGAAGGGGGTGATTTTCAGTTGGCAGGAATTTTTTCACCGGATGCTTATTTTTAAGTCATTTGACCTTGCTTCATTTTTTGTATTTCCACCCTAACCCCCCCCCCCCCCCCCATCACGTTTCTAACGGCCCGTCCGTTAGGTCGCTTTCCTGCTGTTGTACTTCCGATCTCTCCGGTCTTTTTTCGCCCACTTCAAGATGGCGGCTGTCACGGCGCAGTTATGCACCTGTCAATGTAATTCCCCACTCCCCCACCCCGGGGAGGTATGGGGCATGGTTGCTGATTGATTGGGGCTTTGACATACTGTTCTGCCCGGTGGGTTGGGGGATCTGTGCGCATTAGTGCTTTCTTTTTGCCCGCGGGGTGGGGATTAGTCATTTTTAGGTAAGAGAGAAAACTGGGGCGAGGAAATGGACGCAGTCTTCCTGGCCGCAGAAGCATGTGTTTTGTCCTCCAACCATTTTCATACTGGAATATAAAAGATGGGCTACCACAAGAAGGTAATAAACTTCAAAAGTATTTTTTATTGGTCGTATTTTAGCGCTACATGTAAGGTGTGACTCCATAAAATTTTGGAATTTTCCGCACGTGTATCTGTAGGGTATCGCCTCAAGGTAGTATTATTTGACATTTCCTTACTTTTTTGCACATAGGATTCATAACGTAATGCGCTGTAGAGGTTTTCAAAGGTTGGAAATGAGCCTACATAGGAGTTTTAGTAACCCTTTTCAAAACTTTCCAATGAAGCTGTAGTAAACAACGAAACGTGTCAGAAATTAAAATTCTTCCGTCAAATGCATGTATACTACGCCTCGTGCCATCAGTGTGCTGTTCACTAGCAACTGTTTAAAAAGTTCCTTATACTTTTTGCATGTGGCATTCATAACGAAATGCCTAAATGGAGGTTTTTAACCACTTGACCTCCTGATGAAGTTGTAGTAAACAACTAAACGCGACGAAGAACTCAGAAGAAATGTTTTATGAGAAATATACTACGCCTCGCGTCATCCTGTTTAAGAAATTGTATTTAAAAGTTTGGCCCGAGGGTGGGGGAATTTGTTTATATTTGGTAGGGGGCTAGACATAATTGAAGGCCCTTGTATGCGGGGTATTATCACAGTTTGGTTTTACTTGATGGCTAATGCCCCATACTTCCCCGGGGTGGGGGGGGGGATGGGGGTTTACATTGACAGATGCATTATTATTCGTAAATTCATATCATATGGCTGTTGATTGTTGTTCATGGTTATCTATGGTTAAGAGTTAGAGTTGGGTCACGGCTACTTTTGTAACAACTTTGGATAGACATACAAAAGTGGTGGGTCAGTGCAGTCCTACATTCGAGGCTTGTAATGCCCACCTTTCTTCGACATTTTTAACTTCTGTTTTTTTTCTTGAAATTTTTTCTAAGTACGAGTCTCAGTTTGAGCAATGTTGCAGTTCTTCTGTAAGCGTCCGCCGGTTTAAGTGGGCGTAGAAAAAAAATCGCCCGGTCCAATTCGTCAGTTCTTTTTGAGAATGGAACGCACGAGTCATTTTTACGAATGGATAAGCGAAGCTTATCCATGAGTATTGTGATGGGAGTGAAAAGTCATGGGCTAATGTTTCGTGGCGTTAACTTTATTGTCTTGATTGGTCCGTTCCAATCT
>JAOBRG010345791.1:0-13997 GCA_027574985.1 Umimayanthus nakama | reverse complement strand
TAAGAATAAAAGTTTTGGTTATTTGTATTGTGTTTTTATCCAATGGAATCTTTCGTTCTCAGAGTAGAGGGCGACTCTTATGTTTGGGAACTTGTTACAACCGTGACAATTTTGTGGTTTCGCAGGAAACGTACTGTGAATGTCTACTACAGAGAGTTAGTTGTTTAAAGTGTTAGTTTTTTAAGCTTGGTTCACACTTATGAAATGAGAACAAGTACAAGCGCAAGAAATTTAATTAACAAACGAAAATACAAATGAACGCAGATAAATGCTTGTTCCATTTCATCACACATTTGGTGTTCCTCTGTGTTTTCCTTTGTTCTTTAAACTTCTTGCATTTGGAGATATTCGATCTTACTTCACAAGTGTGAACTAGGCTAAATGAACAAAAATGTTAATATATAGTTAAAAAGACATTGTGCTTTGCATTTGGATAAAAACTAATTAACGTCAATCACAGTTGGTTAATACACAGAATCTTTCAAACAATTTTTAAACCAATTTTCTGAGATCTAATAATTTTCTTTTGCCTAAAAATCCGTAGCAGCCCTTAGAATAAATAATAGAACAGTTATCGGTGTTGTCTTTTTAAAAACTTCGGGTGGTTAATACGCTGCTCCGAAACAAGATGGTTTTATAGAAAAGGACAAGTAAACAGCTTGGATGCTAGTAGTATTCCAAAAGGATGAAGCAACAAAACATTAAAAATATTAACAACTGAATAATAATTTAGTGAACAACGATTCAGCGCACTAAACCAATTCACCAAGCAAGACTTGGAGCCTCGGGGGTAAAACACCATACAGTCATTGGCTATTATCATTAATAGTACTATTTCTATTATTATTAGTATTGTTACTATTATTATTATTTTCATTATTCTTTTTGTTGTTGTTGTTGTTATTACTAATAATATTACTATTATTATCATTATCCTTATTTTTTTAGTTACTACTACTGCTACAACTGCTGTTACTATTACTGCTACCATTATTACGACTAACTAATATTTCCCATTAGTGATACTACTGGTAGTATAAGCAAGTAGAAGATTGGTAGTAATATTATTGGTATAGCAGTAGCATTCTAAATTTTGTTTTCTTCAGCGCTTGGAACTATGCACACCTTATGGGCTCGGGAGCATAATCGATTGGCAAAAGGTCTCCTTGAACTTAATCCTCATTGGAAGTCAAACCGGATTTTTCAAGAGGCACGAAAGATTCTTGGCGCCATAATGCAACATGTCACCTACAACGAGTGGATACCAGCGATACTCAACGAGAACACCGTAAGATAAATGTGGTATTTTTTCTGGTTCAATTTATATATAAGCTACGAAGTGTTATAGTTTCCAACTCAGCTGTTCAGACGGCTGTGAGTTTGAACATTTGATTTGGTGGTTCCAGAAAAACCCTTTCAGACTTGCATTCTCCAAACTCTTTATAAATTTATTAAACAAGTTCACTTCTTCATCATTTACAGAGAAACCGTCTGGGATTGAATCTGGCGCAGAGGATTAGCTACAACAACCGCGTATCTGCTGCTGTCCCCAACAGTATGGCCGCCGCTGCAATGAGATTCGGACACAGTCTCATCCAAAACACCTTCCAGAGGAGAGACCCTGATGCCAACCCGCAACCGCCATCGATCGCAACCAGAGATTTTTTTAACCCAGTTCCTCTCTTTGAAGCGGACCTAGGAGGTCTGGACGCAATAGTTCGAGGCCTGGCCACTCAGACAGCCCAGGCTGTCGACTGGTGAGAAACTAACTCATCCCAGTCTTTCATGATTGAATCAAAAGCGTTCGGGAGCAAACGCTTCATGCATTTTGGGTTTTATAACTGTTTAAGATTGTTTAAAACTAGTTATTCGTATTATGGATTAATTTATGTGTTAGAAATTCGCCCTATAAATCGAACTAGGAAGGTTTTTTCACAAAGACAAATTACATGTAAGGCCCCGTGCAAACGAACACGACATGTTGGCGCAACATCACCCAACATTGATATGAAATTTTTAGCTGATGTTGGCTTCAGCCGGGGTCAAACGATCGGGCAATGCCGCTTTTACGTTAATACCGAGGGGAGTCTGGGTTTGATACTTACCCAAAACTCTTTGAGAAACTGCAATGGTGTCACATTCGTCCGCCATGGTGGCGCTCGATGAATACAGACGATGGAAAAAGTGAAAGTGCATCTCTATTGCTATTGTTCTCTGCCATCTTGAAAACACTCCCAGTCACACAGACAAGAACAGAGAGCTTAAGCAACTTTGTACGGGAACTTAAAAGAAAACGTTACAAAACAAATGACTTAATTACAAATACAATGACCTCATGTGGGAGTACAACCACCTGGTTCATCAGTTGCGAGAACACAAGAAATGTTGGCATATGTTTGGCAAAAAGTTTGACTGGTTTCAAACTGGACGCAACATACGCAAACATCATGCAACATAGCCCAACATGGTGTACAAACGAATGCAACGTTTGCGCGGGCCTTAACATAACAGTCGTGTAGATGACAATAGTTTGTAAATTGTTAAGTTTCAATCTTGAAAACGGTGGTTCTGTTGTATTGTAATGTAGAGTTGACCAGCGACTTTTATTTGTTTTTCTTCAGCAATATTGTAGCAGCAGTAACACAAACTCTTGTTCAGGAACCTGGAGTAGAGGCGGCTGATCTAGTCGCCCTCAACATTCAGAGAGGACGCGATCATGGTTTGCCTTCATTCAATGATGTCCGTAAAGCACGCGGACTTGCGAAAGCTGTCCGTTTCTTAGACTTCTCTGATGAAATGTCGAATGAAAAAGCGAAGAGCCTGGGAAGAATATACGATAAACCAGACGATGTGGACCTGTTTGTTGGCGGTTTAGCAGAAACCCCGTTACAAGGGGCACAATTGGGCCCAACATTCTCTTGGATTTTGGGCTTAGGGTTCAAGAGGCTTAGAGTTGCGGATCGTTTCTGGTATGAGACGACTGATCCGTCTGCGGGATTTAGCTCTCAGCAGCTTCACCAGTTGCGGAACGCAAACATTGCTCGGTTGATCTGCGATAACTCGGATGGAATCACGCAGATGCAAGTTCGCCCGTTCCAGCAGCAAAGCAGCAGCAACATCGTGAGGCCGTGTGAGGCCGACAACCCCAATGACACGCACCCGCGTATCGACCTGACACCTTGGAGAGAATCTTCGGTAAGCTTGTACTCACATTGAATTTCGTTTTTAACCAAGAAGGAAGCTGTTATAAAGTGTTTGGTATTATGTGTTTACAATTTTTGGTTGCACTCTGTAAGACTATTGCAAATGTTAGAGTATAAGTAAAGTTGTGCTTCAGTTATAAATTTATAAAACGAACAACTATTTTGTACTGCTTAAAGCATGCTGGTTTGACTATAGTTGGACACATACTCCAAACAATTACAGCAATTCTTAAGTACACATCTTTAAAACAACTCAGAAAGATAAACTTAAAACAAACTAGGCATATTCTTGCAGTTTGGTTGTTACTTTTGAAAGATGAGCTAAATTAAACCCACCCAAGCTCAAGCGTTTCACAATGCGAAGCTCGGCAACTTGGATTAACCATTGCACAGTTTCTGTCGCCATCTTGGATGTGGGGTAGTCGAGCATAAAATTACAGCAAATGTCGATAACTCCACCATTACACATCTAATTTTTTTATTAAAAATTTCTTTTAAAAAGTATTGACATAGAAGTTGTATAATCAAAATAGAAGGTAGATGTTGAAGCTTAATCAAAGTTTCGCTAATCCATACAAATATTTGAACCAAACCTAAAGGGTTTCTAAAGAGTTTCGAAATGTTAGTTACGAAGATGGTAGCCTTTAACTCTTCCTCCTGATTAAAAAAGATTCAACTTCCATATCACTACCTTTCTAAGGATGTATATTACGCTGAAATCCCATGCACAATCACAGATCTATAAGAGTCGACAGTTTAAGAATTTTCCAAGCATTTGCTGCAATTCTTCGGCGGTTGCTGCGACTAAGCTTAAATCAAGATGGCGACGGAAACCCTGCATAGGTCTATTCTATACCGAAATTACCGAGAGAAAACTGTCGTCCCTAGACACTACATGTTACACCAAACAGTACTTATTCACACTAAAACACATACATTGATTAGATTGTAAACATGCAATTCAAATACAAAGCCAGTTGACAAAACGTCCCAAGATCTGGAGACTGTATATTTTTTTATTGAAAGCTGAACTTTGTGTTGTGCTTGTTCAGTGTAAAAACAAATTTTTTTGACCACATGTTTGTGCATTTTGAAAACAAATGCTACAGATCGGTAGTAGAAAAATCTAAAAGCTCGAAAGTTCTTCTCACAATATTATGCAGTGTTAGCAATCAGCAGGGTTCTTGTTTCTGAAATACATCACAAGTTTTAAAAATATTATTAAAAAAATAAAAGGAAACAGATTCAGTCTCACTATAATTCTACTTCATTCTTTCTCTTTTACAAATTTCTGTACTGATCACTACTGACGACGAACTTTATCAAAATGATAGCGATATAGAAGTGACTCAATTTTTACAACTCAACGAAAAGCGAAAATGATAACTGGCACACAATATGTTTTAGTTAATTTTTTTCTTTGATCTTTTTCCAGAGAAGAAGCTCTCGACGGGGCTGACTTTGAGCAACAGATCGAATGGCTGAAAAAGAGTTTGAATAAGTATTTGGTTGTGTACACTTTATGTCACAATCCACTTCGTTTGTACAAAGAACTAAAATAAGGGACACAATCCACCTCAACGTAGGGGTAGTTATTTCATGTGTGTAATTTATACTACTTAACTAGAAAGTTATATAATAATCAACAATTTGAAGTTATTAGTTTTTCATTTTGATCGATAATAAAATGTAAAACGTTTGTTTTTTGTTGTATTGCATGTAAATGAGGTAAATAAAAACTGAACCTTCTAAAACTGACTCGAATGTTTATTGAATTGCCATCGCTTCAAGAAAGGTAGTAAATTAAGAACCGGTTCTTCTTAAGAAAAAAAGCCTTATTTGGTCAACAGCACCGTCCAATCAGTCATTGCGGGGTTGTGGAGGTTGTTTTGTTTAGCATTAATTGCCAAAGTATTCGAACTTCTTTACCAAATTGAAGATCTCGTGTAATACTATACAACATCCATTTTCAGTACCGCAAAACAGCGATTTTATGTTTGAGAGATCTGGGATAACACAAAAACACCGCGTTGCCAGTTGGCAAAGTTGTACACTGTACTTACGAGATTTCAAGAGAGGAAATAATTTATGGTTGTCCGACTGAACACAATGTCTTGACAATGTATCAACTGAGGTTCAATAAACGCACAAAGCTACAAAATACTTGATGTGTGAGAAAGAAAACAAGATGTTCCACCATGCCCTATTCCATTTCGTATATTTTTGGCATTCAATTCCGTTTCAAACAACAGTCGATGTCATTTTGAAACATTTATACAGTGAAAATTAATAAATGGCAACAATTTTAGATAATTAATAAGGTTAAGATTAATGTTGGCTGTATTTCAGCCTTCTTTGTGAAACGGCAAAGAAAAATGACATTGACTATTACCTATTGCATTGATTGCTTACGAAAGGAAATATAGCTTTTGCGTGACTGTTTTTGGAGAGTAATCGGTTGAGTTCATGCTCCCGTCATGATGCTAGAACAATAAACTGCAAAATCGATCTCTGTTTAAGGAATCATTTTGTCTTTCTTTAAAACACCAAGTATTTGCGAAGCATGCGCTAAGAAATCATACCTATTTTAATTTAAGAATTAATGTTTTGAATCGTCTTAAACATGTTCTCATTGCCGCATTGTTTTAGTTAATCTCGAGTTTGACACATTTCTCCCTAGAGAAGGTACTACATCATACACACACACTCTACGTAATTATTGCCCAAAGCACAATAATACCTTGGTCGGAACAAGCTGCGGTACAGGTAACAATTATAAATCACGATGAAGCACGCAAAACTAGATAATTCACATCATGACATCTATCAATAAAACGACAAGATTTTCCCATTTCTTTTGCCTCAGTTCGACCATGAGCTGTAGGAAACACTGTGCTCATTTAACCAATGCCTTGAGAAAACAGCCAATCAGAGTCGAGGATTACCGTTGCTTATTCTGCGGTATGCAACGGGCAATATGCAACGGGTAGTATTCCACTCGACCTTCCCGGCCCGTCATTATTTGCACGAACCAGTTTACTGGGCTCCATTTGAGGATTTCTCAAAAGCCAGCTCCAAAACTCTTCAACTCCTGCGAACCATTACGAACATTTCCGATCACGTCCAGAAATTTTCCGAAGAAATTCGAACACTTTCGAAGTTTTTCCAAAAGTTTTAAGAATCTAAAAAAATCTGAAAATTTTGTAGAACCGATTCCGAAGTTTTCCGAAAATTTCCAAACATTTCCAATAATTTTCCGAAAGTTTTAAAAAATATGAAACATCTGAAAAACATTTTTGAACTGCTTCCGAAGTTTTCCAAAAGTTTCAAAAATCGTTTAGCTTCTGAAAAACGTGTCTTATTTGAAGCGTTTTCGAAGTTTTCGGAAATTTGCGGAGACTTCCGAGCTCTTCCTAAAATTTTCATAAGTTTTTCGAAGATTTAGGCATGGGATAAAATAGTATGCAATGCCTTCTCCCGGGATGCAGTGGAACATGCCACTTGTCACTTGTGTTTTCTGCGTGTACACCGACTCGCCTAAAGGCTCTTGTGTACACGGAAAATACAAGTGACGCACGGCATATTCCACGGTATCCAACTCCAAAGCATTGCTAACTAGAATATATTATCTCCTTACCTGCACCAATCACGGTGCTGTGTCCAGCTTTGTAAGCTGACTGAAATACCTCATTGAGGTTGTTATCGTTTACTTGTTTCACGAGTTGAGCCAAAACAAGTCTTTCTCACAAAGTTAACCAACAAATTTTAGGTTAGAGTAGGCTTAGATAAAAAAAAATCTCGAAAAATCGCCTAAAAATCTATCCGGATAATCCCACCAAAAGTTCTATAAATCTCTATTTTTTTCCCTAAAAATCTCACAAATCCCTCTAAAAATCTCACAAAATCTTCAGTTATTGTTGACGAATACTACTACTACTACTACTACTACTACTACTACTACTAATAATAATAATAATAATAATAATGTATCAACGCTCACGATCAACGCTCTTTAATCAAATCCGACAACATTATATACCTGTGAAAGATAGTCGGTACAAAAAAAAGGAGTTAACTTACAACTACAAAAAATTTCCTTCAAGAAAGGACGCACCCAGAGTCCAGCTCTCGCTGGGGATTGGCCTCGGCTAAGGCAGCAATGTTTTTTTGCTGACAGCTACATGTGAAAGAACTGTGGGAATTATTATTCATTGAGAAATCGCTGAACTGATATTTACATACAGGGACAACACAGGCTCAGGCTTAGGACAAATCAGATAAATGTACACCTGACGATATAAACTAGGTAGTTTATGATTGCATAAACTTATCAAAATCAAAATTATTCGTCCAAAGTAATTTAACATTGATAACAATTACCTGTATGGCGGTAATTTGCTCATCGATAAAAATCTTGTTAAAAATACTATTATTGTTTAAAAAAAATTTTATTTCTAAATATCTCAAAATTTTCTAAAAACCTTTTAAGGTCTAAAAATCTAAAAAAAACCCGGATTCTTTTTTATCTAAGCCTAGGTTAGAGATTGGTAGAAAGTTTTCCCGAACGACATCAAGACCAGGTTTCTTAAGGATAGGACTAATTAAAGCCGCCTTCCATCGACCAGGAACAACTGCAGAGCTCAGCGAGAGATTGATCATTTGCTGAATCGTTGGGGCCAGAACATCAATACACTCCTTGAGAAGATTTGTGGGTTCTCCAAGTGGATCAAGCGAGCATGTTTTAGACTTGGTCGATCGGACAAGCTTAGTAATAGTTTCAGAAGACACTAGTTCAAACTCAGGTAGCTTGACAGGAACTGGACAGACTGGCAAGGTCGGCAAGCAATCACGGTTAAAAGTTTTGAAACGCAGCTTTGATTTTAGTAATCTTTGATATAAAAAAGTCCATAAATTGATCAGCAAGAACTTTCGGTGAGTCATGTTGAGGAAGAGCTGACATCCTTGACTTGTGCATTAGGCTATCCGCAGTGTTAAAGACAGTGCTCTATACTGCTCAGGTAGTGTTGTCGCTTAGCAGCAAAAATGAGTTTTGAGACTGTACTTCGTTCTTTAACAAAATCAATACGATTCAAGACCTTATTTTCGTCATTTACGTTCACAACGACGACGAAGACGCTTTGCCTTTTACGCAATGTGTTTGACTAAAGATGTAGAACCAGTATTCCCTTTCAGCTGGCAAGTGGCCGACAAATTATTGCGTTGACGTGAATGAGAACGCAAACCTATTCTGGAGTTGGATGGTCTCCCTGTGTTGTACAGCAAAGAAATTTTGAGATTTCTCGTTTGTGGACTGCCATTTGGACGCCCCTCTTAGTTTTTGCAGGGGCGTCGACTTTCAGTTGACAAATGTTCTCAGAAACTTCATTTGCTTGAAACTGGTATTAAACCCTTCACAAGACTTAAGTACAATTCGGAACAGTTTTGTTTACATTTTGAAATTCATCGGAGTGAAACACAGGCAGAGCTGGAGCCGTAGAGGTTAAAGGTTATCAAAATACCATTACTTTGTGCGGTGCGAGGCTTAACCAATTGATATCTGATGAATTCCCACGCTGTTATCCTTAATGCTTATGCTACTGTTGTAAATAGGCAGACTAGTTCACCAAAGGATTCTAGTCATGTTATCTAGTGAAAAAATCCAGCTTCTAGTTCTTCCCCAAAAGCTATCTTTTCAGTTTTTCCAGAGATCGAACGCACTACACTGATCTGTGATTACTTCTAGTTTTATCGGCCTAGACACAGCGAATGATTTGCAAACAGTATAATTGCGTTCGACGTTAGGAGAACGCAGTCCTAACCTGGAGTTGAATGGTCTCCCGGTGTCGGGCCATTTGGACACTCCGCTTGGTTTTTCCAGGAGCCGGCCTCGTTTTCGAATCTGGTTGACCTCATGATCGACTGTACTTTGGTGGCTGTTTTCCTTGCGCGAGCATTTGGCTGGTCGCTAATTCTAGTAAATTTCTTTAAAAAATCGGTACTGAGCGTTTTGCAAAAATTTTAGTTTATGGGAAACGAGTACTTGCAATACTTTGTCCGCGTTGGTCGACCATGACTGGCCGCAGCGAATCGAGTTTCGATTCAGTTGACAAATGTCATGTCATGTTATCGAGCGATCCAAAATCCTTTTCTTGTCTTTGTTACAACTTGGTTGACCAAAAAGGTATCGTGTGTCTATTGTGTACACAGTTACCAAGTTCCCTCATCAACTTCAGTTGTTTGAATCCGGTATTAAACTCTTTACAAGGCTTCAGTACAGTTCGGAAAATTCTTGTTTACCGGTACATTTTGAAATTCATAGAATCAGGAGCGGAAACACAGACAGAGCTAAAAGTTAAAGGTTATCAAAATACTACCAGAAGTAATCACAGATCGGCAGAATACATTCGAAATCTTCGGAAAAATTGAGAAATTAGCTTTTGGAAATAGAACTGGAAGTTGAATGTTTTCACTAGATAACTGGACAAGATATACTTGGGCGCAGCACTTTGTGTACATGTACTAGTCCGCCTTCAGGGTTAGTTCTTCAGGTTATTTTCAACAACAGCATAAGCAATAAGGACAACAGCGTTGAAGTTCATCAGATAAAAGGACAACCTTGCACCGCGATCGTGTTATTATTGGTACATAAAGTAATGATGTTTTGATAACCTTTAACCTCTAGCTCTGTCCGTTTTTCCGCTCCTATGAATTTCAAAATATAAACAAGACTGTTCCGAAGACTTGTAAAGAGTTTAATACAATTACCGTCCGGATTCAAACAAATGAAGTTGGTGAGGGCAGTTGATAACTGTGTAAACAAAATGACACCCGATAACTTTTTGCCCAATCAAGTGAAGTTATAACGAAGACAAAATAGGGTTTGTGGTCGCTCGATAACTGACGCGTTATTTGTTAATAAAAACTCGATTTGCTGCGGTCACGGTTGGCCAACGTGGAACAGTTATTGCAAGTACTCATTTTCCCATGAACTAAAACTTTTGCAAAACACTCAGTACCGATTTTTTTAAGAATTCTATACTAGAATTAGCGACCAGCCAAATGCACACGCAAGGGCAACAGCCATGAAAACAAACTCGACCGAAGTACAGTCGACCACGAGGTCAGCCAGATTCGAAAACGAGGCCGGCCCCTGGAAAAATCAAAAGGGGTGTCCAAATGGCAAAATCTCAAAATTTCTTGGCCAACACAACACAGTGAGACCATTTAACTCAATATTAGGATTGCGTTCTCCTAACGTCAAACGCAATTATTTTATGTACTATTAAATGTGATCGCGGTGCAAAGTTGTTCTCTTATCTGACGAATTTCAACGCTGTTAGTGTTATCCTTATAATAATATTCATGAAAAAATTCAGTTCAGTTAAAGAGTAACACCAGTGCAAAAAGCTTAATACCAGTACAAATTACAAATCAAAGTTTTCGAATCTGGTCTTCAGTCCACTGCTGTGAGAGATTGGAATATCATAAAAACTTTCATAAGCCTCCCATAACATTCAAAAACTTTCCGAGGGTTTCCGAAGTTTTCCGAGCATTTGCGAACACTTCCGAAGATTTCCGAAAATTTTCGAAAATTTTCAAAAAGTGTCGGAGGATCATTTTGAGAACTTACCGACATTTTCCGATTATTTCCGAAGAAATCCGAACATTTACGAAGATTTCCGAGGACTTCCGAAGACTTCCGACAACTTCCAAAGATTTCCAAAATAAAAATTCAAAAAATGCTTGAATTTTGTTTGTAGCATTTTGCGACATTTGCCGGTTTTTCCGACGATTTCCAAAGACTTCCCAAGACCTCCGAAGACTTCCCAAGACCTCCGAAGATTTGCGAAGACTTCCGAAGATTTCCGAAAATTTTCAATCTTTTTTTAGAATTTCGGAAAGTTGCCGGAATGCTTTTTTCTTTTACTCTCCGGTGCTTTTTCCTAAGTTTTCCAAAGAATTTCCAAACACTCAACAAAGGAGACACGAACCCTTACTTCCGGTTACTGTTCGATCGTCACATTTTTTTCATGTCTGTTACTAACAAGTAATCATACGACTTTTTTCGTTCAATTAGGAATTAATTTGCACTCGTGATTTTTTCAAAAAGTTCAAATTTAACTCGCCCTGCGGGCTTGTTAAAATTTGATACTTTTTGAAAAACTCACTCGTGCAAATTAATTCCAAATTGCACTCAAAGTTGTATGATTTCCTCTACTTATTGCTTATGCTATTGTTGTAAACAACATGAAGAACTACCCCTGAAGGCGGATTCGTGCACCAAATGTTGCGCCCAAGTACTTCTGGTACAGTAATCTAGTGAAAAAAACAGCTTCTAGGTTCTATTCCAAAAAGCTCATTCTCAATTTTTTTCCGAAGAGGTCGAACGCATTATCTGTGATTACTACTAGTTATAAATAAATCTGCATTTTACTAGGTACTATGCCTACCAAAATTTATTAATATAACATTATAAGTGTTTCTTGTTCCAGGTGATATAGTGCTTAACAAAACAGAGTTGAAGATTATAAGCTGCCAGTGGCTTCACAAGAAATATTGTTCGTTATTTTGATGTTGTATAAGTGTTTAAAGGACAGAGGCTCTGTACTTCGTGGATGGGTGTTTTATCGTGATCCTTGGTACGTGTAAACAGTGCCTTTCTTCACCTTTTCACTTCAAATGGCCTACCAACCCTCGACTCCATGCTCTCTCCAGGCTTTATGAATACGGTCTATAAAACCGAATGATTTACTCTACTTTGAGTTTCAACTTTGTTTAATTTTGAGATAAGCTGCCTTTGTGAGTCATATTTATGAATTTAATGCAAATTTGGTGATGTTTATCACTATCAACATATGTGAAACAAAACTCAATAATACGTACATCATATTTCAAGAGTTTACATTTACACTAGAAAGACTGCAACAACCAAGTTTGTGCTCTGCCATAATCATCAGCACTTAAACTAACCCATGATAACTTCTAGTTTTAAGGGGTTTTTTTTCTTTCAAAAAATACGACAATAGTGTACGCTTTGCAGCTGTTTCCGAGGGTGGAAACAAGCACTTCCGATTCTACTACAAATTAAACCATAAAATTTGACAGGATTCAAATATTTTTGATGATGTGTAGAATACATTAGTTCGAGCAAGTGAGTGGGTGACAAAATAGCCGACTCAATGATTGTTTGTTTATTGCAATCATTTAAAGTTATGGTTTCCCATATCGAACGATACTTAATGACGCAGTCGCCTGAGTGTCAAAATCTGACTTATGTATTGGCCCACTGCTGGCTTAGCGGAGCAATTTATCATTCTTTCTTTGCCGAATGCTACGGCTACCACTGCAAAACACCGCTGAGCTTTTCAGTAAGAACGATAGTTTTCGAAACCTTGACTTACACGTTTTTTTATAAGAACCAGTAACTTTCGGCTCAGCCTGGGCTGTTCTTAAATTTATGGCGGTTTCAGCCTCAGGTTGTTCTTAAATCGTTCTTATTTCCTAGTTAATTCGCTCGGAACAATAAAGCGACGCTAACAAAAATTTGCTTGCTATCGTTTCATCCTGTCTATTCACTGTCCGCGAACGCCACAAGCTTGCTATCACTCCTCCAGCACTCGATTACCCAGTTAGTTATAACAAGTCTTCATATAAATGTACATCTAAATCTGAGCGCATAGATGAAACAAAGTTCTTAAACTTTTCTGATCAAGATTTCAGCCTTGGTGATTGTTCTTAGCTTGTTCTTAGTTTTTGGGCAAATCTCAGCCTGGGTGTTCTTATAAAGTTTGTTCTTATAAAAAAAAAGCGTGTGTAGTTATCAGATTGGTAGTCAACAAAAGTATTTTATGTCACATAGGCCAAATTCTAAGATTAATTTCAGTTACAGCCGATTACAAACAATATTTGAAAGTGTTGCATTACACACCTGCACATTTCTTACTGACTAAAAGTTTTCGATGAGTAGCTGGTTAAGAAAAAACATGCTTTAATGTATATTGAATTTTTCTTTATTATCTGTAGTGCTTGACGAGAACCTGAAATCAATTGGTAATTTGCTTGGAACAAAGCGGTTTTAAACATGAATACTGTTTAAAGACTAAACTGGCTGTTACCTCCAAACAACTTCAAACATTGTTATGGTTAACGTACCGCTAACTTCAATCAATCAATTTTAATTCATGAACTTTCAACAGTAGTTACATAATTCAAAAACACAGTTGGCTGATTGACTTAGTGCTGTTGTCCTGTCAAAACTAACTGTCGTTGTTACCGCTAACATGCTCCGATCAATCAACTTTATTTCATCATTTCCAACATTAGTTACATAATTAAAAATACAGTTGATTGATTGACTGAATGCTGGCGTCCTTTCTATACTAACGGTGTTGCACAACAATGTCGATAATAATACATGGTGCTAAAATCAGCATTATGCTAGAATTACAGTAGAAAAGCATTTTGTTAACAAGCCAAACCCTCTTAGTTGTTTTAAGATCTCCTTCTTGAACCTAAGTACCAAAAATCTTGGACCACTTCTATCCAGATTGAGTCATAAAAAATGATTGGAGCAGAGTTTCAAAATTGGCCAGGACGGTTTTCATCTTCAGCTATTGTTTTATGAACTTGCCGAATTTTACTGCATGAGGTTAAGAATTGGGGGAGTGATTGATCCCTTGCGTTGTCGCAGTTTTAGCCAAAACATGTCTCGAGAAACTCACTCTTAAAGTACGCCGCACGTCTTTACAGTTTCACTTCCGGTAAAAACTCTCGTTCGTCATATCTCGCAAAGTA
>JAOBRG010345780.1:0-13998 GCA_027574985.1 Umimayanthus nakama | reverse complement strand
CCCCCCCCCCCCCCCCCCCCCCCCCCCAGAGCGAGAGCGAGAGAAGACCAGTGATAAAAAGTGCCCCGATTTCCGATTTTCAAATGTTGGTAGGTGTGCTAAACTAACAAAGTATGTGCACATCTCGGAATGGGAATCAATAAAAAATGTTGTTGTTGTTGTTGCTTTTATAAATGTATCTGAACGCTCTGTAACTATCTTTAGTGCTTTTTTAACTTTTAGTTCATGTTTACATATGCAGTGAAAAAGGATTAAATAATAATAATAAAAAAAAAAAACTCCCAAGATATGTCTGACAGCAGTATTCTCTTTTTTTAGGTGATCCCGGTGGACCAGATCCTCCAAGTGGACATGCTCAGTCGGAGCCGCGACGCCTCTCGCTCATTTGTTGTGCAACTCAAGCGTCTGGCATTCTCAATATTTTCGAGATGCCGACGAAACTTGCAGTTGAATGGTGTGGGAAAATCGTTAACAGGGTTTGGTCCTGCTGCCCTACACGAGTCCCTCCTTCAAATGAGAGAGGTAGGCTGCTCAAATGTACGTATCAATCCTCCTTTGTTACCTTCTAGAGTATAATTGCTGTTACTTGTATCGTTTTCATGGTGTTGTACGTTTTTTAAAGTAAATTAGTAAGTAGCGGTTTTGTTTACAAAATACCGATAGTGACACATGCCAGTAATTTACAGATCACTGATAACCCCGTGTCCTTCTCGCAAACACGAAAGTACAATTTTTTACCATCCCAGATAATAGACCACTTTCACAGTTCGCTCAAGTGTCTAAAAACAAAAAAAAAATTAGTAGAGGCTGGATCGGACGAATTTATAAGAGCTTGGAGCTGGAACACTTCTTGAAGTTATTGTTTATCGTCACTGGGGCTTATTATGGAAGTGATCTATAATAATAAAACAAAAATTTAGCAAAATTTGAAATGACCTTTACAAATACAAAACAGTCAGCCAAACCAGTCAGATGCTGTTTTTGATCTGATGGTTGGCCTTCACCATGAGTAAGTCAGCAAACTAGTCCTGTGTCCCGTGATTAGTTTTGTGTTACACTTGTGGTAGAATAAACGGCCACAGTCCCTGTAGAATGGTGTCTTGTTTTGAGATTCTGGTTCTGCTGAGGGTGTGACCTTTGTTCCCCAAGATAAAACGGTGAGGTGGCTGTTACACAAATCTTGCTGATCTTGAGGAACAAACATACGATTAGAAAAAAGCAGAGCAACTACAACATTTAATTTCCTAAAATACAAAAAAAAATAAAAAGTGCTTTCTTCAGCCAAATCAGTTTTAATCGGACGAATTTATAAGGTCTTGAAGCTTGAACACTACTTGAAGTTATTGTTTTTGGTCACTGGGGCCAATTATGGAAGTGATCTATAATAATGAAACAAAAAACTAGCAAAATTTGAAATGACCTTGACAAATACAAAACAGTTCATAAAACCTATTTACTCCCTGCAATATTAAACACTATATTGACTACTCAAAGTTTAGATTTGTTTTTTGCTGATTTAAGTTGTCTGAAAAAGTTTAGTTCACGTCAATAAGTATATGGTCCACACACTGGAGAAATGTTCAAGTTTAATATCATCGATTTTTTAAAGCATGGAAATTCGTAAAAAAATTGATATATGTACAAACCCTGTTATATTACTTATATCGCATGTATTGCAATATGTTGCATCTTTGTAACGAGCTTGTTCATTTACTTTACAAAAATTGGTGATGAAATAGCCATTGCGAGAGAATGCAACTCGTTATTTCAGGGCATCGCTTACACTCACCTGTAGCTGATTTTTAGATACTTTGGACGAGAAGATAACCTCGAGAGGAGGAGGGAAGGGGAGAGCTTGTCCCTTTAGGGTTGATAAGTTCATAGCCATGAATTGTGTGACTACCAACTCGCTTTTGTCGCAAACTGGCATTCTGCATGTGAATGTTGCATGGGGTCGAGGCTCTGCATGGTAAAACCCAAGACAGCGAGCCGTGACAAGAGTGAGCAAAACATTAAACAGGGTTGCCACAGACAGTCCTTAAAAATCCTGGAAAGTGCTGGATTTAGCAAAAGAAAATTCCAGGACCTTTTGGGTTGCGGACCTTGAAAATCCTGGAATGGGCAAAAACTTTCACCTTTAAAAGCAAAAAATAGTCAAAATGAGCTGTATTTCATAAGCGTACAAAACACATTTGGTGTTACAATTTATGAAAACAAATTTGTAAAGCTCATTGCTAAATTAATATGCAGAGTAATGAAACTTCTTTTGGTACAGAAGCTGAAGGCCCTTGAATTTGTTCGTAAAGGTTCTAGAAAGTCCTGGAAAAGTCCTTGAACTTCACATCCAGTTAACAGTGGCAACTCTTATTAAAGATTACGGTAGTTGAGCGTAATAAACATGGTTCTTATCTCTTACGTAAAGGGGATTTCTGTTACAGCAAGTTTTATTCCTTCCACAGACGGAAAATGTGCACGTGAAACTGTACACGTCGCCGTACATTCTCTCAAGCCCAGCCCCCCAGCTGCTGGATGTGAGCGAGGATTCACAGGAGGTACTGGTTCCTGCCATCCGCGACCCATCGGTTTTGTATTGTGGATATTGTTTGTCACATGACCAGAGGTGGCTGCTGACCGTATGTACCGACAGCTCGGGCTCATTGGTGGAGAGTAATGCCATAAGCGTTGATCCTCCTATTAAGTAAGTTGGTATACGTGATCTTACACACATACTGGTTGGAATATGTCTTCTTTGATCCACTTTTTCAGTCGTGCGCAAAACAAGGTTAGGGTTTCATTTGGCAGGCGCATACGATTTTTAAACATGACAAGATTGGGTGAAGAAATTGAAAAGACCAATAATTACTGAGCGAGGATAAACGGTAAGAATTCAAAAGTATCGTAGAACATTGTAATCAGGGATTTTATCCACCAGCAAAACTCTTAGTTTGCTCTAAGCTTGATTGAGAAAGTGGCCTATAGAGCTTATTTGTAAGCAGGTTTCTTAGTCATCAATCTGGAAGTTCGTGGACTTTATGGTGACAGTCCCCTTTTTTTGATTTTCAAAACATCTAAAAAATAATCGTGACGTCCCGATTTTCTAGAATATCGCCGGTAAGTATTCCTGTTTATAAAGTAATACTTTTTAAAAGCAAAAACCGTATTTTCCTGGTCTTTAGCTACAAATAAAAAAGAAATTCCTTTATCGAACCGAACCGTTCGTATGAATGGCTCATGAATTTCGGTGCGGAGTGCAATGCACGATGTATCTGCTTCGATCTTCCTCTTCTCACTTGGTCAAAAGCTAAATTATTTGGTAAGAGCAAGGATGAAAGTGTCCTGATTTCTGGTTTCTAAACATTGGCAGGTGTGTTAAGTGGATCAGTTTCAACGTTTGTTCTAAGCATTGGCTTTGCACTACGTTTATTGTCAAGGACGTGGGTTTTTAATGACGTACTTAATAACAATGACACCAACAAGTTTAGATGGAAAATTGCTTAGAAGAAAAACTAAGTAGCACTTACCAGATGAGTTGTCCTTGTTCCTATAGACCTGTTTTTCAATCTTGTGAACTCGTGTTCATTTTTACGAACCGTACAAGCCCCAAATATAGCAAGTGAGGCCAGTCCCCGGAAGATTTTGGAAGAAGGTTCCTCTCAAACACATATCTCGGTAGAACTGTAGAGCTTAAATGGCAGATAGAGTTGTAAGAATGTTGGCCATTTCTTTACAGGCTTGAGGGCCGCAGGCGGAAAACTCTTTCAAGAACCAAAGCACTGCGCAGGCTCTGGGACTTTTACAGCGGTGTTATCTCAACATCACTGTCGCCATGGCGACTGGTCATCACCAAGTTTGGTCGACTTGGCGAAGGGGAATTGAGAGGTTGGTTTCTGGACATGTTTTTTTTACCTTTCTCTATACAGGACTCGTGAGACTTAAAGATTTATTTGGCATACAAACTTTTATTTTGGTTTGAGAAACAAGAATGTTTCCATAAAAATTAAGAACTAGAACTCGTAGGCTACCCAATTATTTGCCGCCTACTAAACAGAAGTTGCGTCGTGCTTTTTGTCAAAGGTGGGTCCTTAGATTGCACCCTGATAAACATTTGACTAGTCGTGTCAATTTTCTGACTGTCTGCGACGTTGTTTTTGTATGACACAAACCTCCCTTTCGCAATATACCGTAAAATTCCGATAATAAGTCCCCCCCCCTCCAAAAATAACCCCCCTCACCTAAAATTTCATACAAAGTCAGTTACAAGAAATGTAACAAAAAGGCCCTTTGAACAAATATTATACACAGTAGTGCTAGTGTAATACTATTGGACTAAAATGCTAGCGGTAGTTCTTTTAATTCTTTTTAGCTTTTGTTTTTCTTTTTTGTTCAGTTCCTTTTTAGAGTTAATTTCGGTTTGGATTAGGGTTAGGGAAAGGGTTAAGTTTAGGGTCAGGGCTAGTATTAGTTGTGTTTCCGCAAACAAGACTATGTTTTCATTATGATACCAAGTATCGCTGAAATATATTTTGTCCATAGTCGTTATGGGTGCTTTCCAAAATAGAAGGAAAATAAATATTTCCTTCTTCCCAGTTCTTCTTTGCTTCTCGTTCTCTTTCGCCCCTTTCCCCTCCTCTGTTCATGTTCAGAGTCCTCAAGAGAGCATGGTTTCGTGCCTAAGGAAAACTGAACTAACCTTTTCAGTTGCAGTAGTAAATTGCCAGTTTTGAAATCGATTTTACTTTTATACTTTTTGATGCCGTTAGATTGGAAAGAAATACTAAGCAAGACGTCATCAGCCTGTGAACACGGTTCTCTGGGGGCGTGCAAAGCATGCCGGTCAGTCCAGCTTCATCTCCGTCCTTGTGTTCTCGGTGCGAGCATTGTGGGTTTTGAACCTGAGCCATCTGTCAGATTATATATGGCAAAAGGTAAGTCAGAAAAGTTGTCGGTATTAGTACGCTTTGTGACATCAATTTCAGTGTAGTTTTCTTGTTCGCAATAAAGCTCTCTTTATCATCAAATAAGAAAATTTCTTGCCAAGAATAAGGTATTTGAACAAGAACAGTCAGTCCGTGAATATCCTGAAAAGTCCTGGAATTAGCAAAAGAAAATTCACTTACACTTTGAGAGTAAAGTAAATGATCATACAGAGTAATCTATCTAAGATGAAGCTACAAGAGAACTTAAGGGACAAGTTAGGGGAATTAGCAACACGAAGTGTGTCGTGTTTAGAGCTGAATTGGAAAGTCGAATTAAAAGAACATACTTGTATATAGGTCTCCCAAGGATGACGTCACCATTCGACTCGGGACACAGTCCTCGTACACCTGTAGCCCCTGTTGGGAAGCCCGACACGTCACAGAGTTACGTCACGGTCTTTCCCTGTAGCCTCATCACCAAGCAGGCGAGCAGGACTGGAGAGACACAAGTGGAAGTTCCCCCAGATACTGCAACTGAGGCGGTGGTCACAGACACTGACATCCTTATGGCTGGCGCCGATGATGATGTCGATAATGACTTACAACAGATATTCTCCCTGTTAGAAACACCTCGGCCGCTGTCACCGACAAGTGGTATGCTGACCTCACCAGTGGCTTCGTCATTGGAACCTTCCACAATGCAGACATCACCAATGGCCCGACCAGCAGGGTTAGCCAACTCACCAGCAGTCCCTGTACATTCACCTTTTCAACCAATAACAAGAAGCTCACCATTTCAGCCTGTTAGCTGCCACACCCCCTCCCCCTCGGTATCGATGCTCCCAGGACAGAGTGGATCCCAGGGGGAGCGGTTGGAGGAATCACCAATACTTCAGCCCCTCTCTCAGGGGTATTTAGTCTCCTCTGTACCGACAGGCAGAATGCCAAGCACTCTGTTGGCCAACAGTTCACAAGCCGACAAAAGTTCTCCTGTAATGTTACGGGTAAGGAGTTTGTGATCATCAGTTTCTTTAGTTCGTTTTTGGTTTTTGCAGTTGTTTGAGCAAAAATTGTTGGCCTTCCCTCAAAATGATTTATCCGTGAGCAACCTGAGAAATGAATTAAACGAACCGTCGGACGCGTGTCTCCAGGTCTCTTCGATTTTAGTTCGCAGATCATAGCAAAACACGTCACGGAGTATCTTGGTGTACCATTTTGCTAAATTCATCACATAGTCACTGCTACAGATATATAAGCAATGTCTTGTGGCCGTACTTCTAAAGTTGTTTTTATTATTTGTTATGACTTAAATTGCAAAGAACCGATATAAACAAAGTTGCGTATTTTTTTCTATTCTAGACACAAATGTCGTAAGTTATATTTAAGGCAGAAGATAAACGTTGTATATAACACTGAACCTAATCCTGTCTTCCAGGCTTCGCTGTACGTGCACGCTCCCGACCTTGTTGAAGTGGCAAATGGAATCTCGCTCGCACAACATGCTCTTTCCACACATTCACATTGTGACGTGCTTCGGTGAGTTGCTTTATTGCTCTTAGTGTTTAATGAACGAACGCCAGCTTGTGTGTTATCCCAGGAGTGGCACTGCTTACTTAGCAACAGTGTTTGACTTTTATCCCTTTTAAAACTCCTCTCCATTTCGCATAATCACAACCAAAATACGAATTATTGTTTTACGTGTTACGGAAAAATAAATACAATTTTATGATACCAAGAGTTAAAACTGAAATAGCAAGAGGGTCTTTTTACTACAGTGGAGCAAAGCTTTACAACAATTTACCAAATAAGATTAAAACGTCATTATCAATGTCCGCTTTGAAAGACTTTTATTTCAAGTAACTGTAAATATATATACCTTTTTCAAACTACATCTATATTAATCATAGTCTCAATTTTGTGTTTTAGTATAGTTATATATTTGAAAATGTGTTTTGCTATTTGTAAATAGGTCGTAATAAGTTTTTAAACGTATATTGTAAATTTTTAAACTCTAGGGCTCCTATGTCTGTATTAAAGGGATTACCCTAGCGAAATAAAAATTACCACTACTACTTCCTCTTATCAAACATTAGTGGTTTGATTGAACAGCAGATTCTATGCAATCGATTGCTTATTCGTGTTGTTTTTGTCCAAGGTTTATCTTGCAACAGTTTGACGCTCTCTCGTGGCTGACAGTGGACCCAGTGAGTCGCGACCGCCGTTCCTGCCTCCCAGTTCATCTCTGTATGCTGGCTCAACTGCACGAGGCTTTCACGTGCTTCATGGACAGTCACGTGACCAGTAGCTCGCTTAGGTAGAGGTGCGAGGGATCGAGTTTTTATCAGAGGAGCAAGAAGAAATTTATTTAGAAATTAATTTATTCCAGCAGAATATGATGACAAGAGGGCAAGCCTGCCGTCCAAAATTGTAGCAAAGAGTTCATTATCCGCAATTTGAAAGACACATGGGTTTGTTTGGTGCAAATGGCGGGTCAAGTAAAATTAATTTTTCGTTACTTCTGTTTAAATAATTGAACCGTGTTACAAAAGATAGTTGACAGCTTCGATACAAATATATGAACAACTAGAAATTGGACACTCCAGCTTACCATTGGGGATAAATCCTGGTTTCTAGGACACCACCCTTCGATTCACCCCTCCAATAAACAAAGATAGCTAAATATTGCTAATGATTGTAATACCAAGTAGCATTTACCTTGTTTTTTATATAGAATTTTCATAATAGAGAATTTAATTTTAAACTGTGTCAACTATTTGAACTGTAACAGTTTTTTGTAGGGGGAGTTTTAGATTCGAGTGTGATACCTTCCTACTTGTTCCGCTGAATTAAGTTCAACTGTAGTGCGGTCTCTGAAACATGCCTTAGTCGGACATTTATCGTTTTGTGGATGAGTTTTTTGCATTTATGTTGTTAGGGTACTGTTATTGAAACTGTTAATTTGATCATATCCGTCGTTTTGAGTGTGTTAAGTATTTCACTCGTTGGACCAATAACAATGTCTTGTTACTTTGTACCGGTATAACGTCCAACATTTGCACCTCAAACCCATGTGATCTTTGATATTGGAAGGACTGCCAGGTCAGCTAGTAAATAGGAGATATTTATAAGAGTAAAACATGTATTCTTCTATTTGCTCGTACATTTATAATATACGCACATCCTCGCTTAATTTTAAGAGTTTCCTAAATCTTAGCTAACTTTCTGATTTGTGCAAGGGTGAAGACTGCTTCGACCGCGCTAATTCAGTGTTGTGGAGAACACGTTGATGAACACGATTTTGGTAGGGAGAATTGTAACGCCAATGCTTTTTTTCGCCTTTCCTGCTTCCAATTTGTTATAACTTAGCCAGCGCGACTTCTCAGACCTTGGCCTACACTGCAATTTATACTTGCATGGAATGTTCACGTGGCATTCATTTTCTGTTTGTTGGCTGTGTTTTAATTTGCGTAGGCCAATATACAATCAAGATTGTGTGCAGCTGCAGAATTCTTGTCAGTGTATGAGAGCTAAGTTAGGTGCTTTAGAAAGTAAGGTTTGTCCTTATGGGGGAGCGAGTACCCTGGCTTGTTTCAAAACTAATTTATTTGGCCAACTGTTCAATAAATTTTTTTAGGAACATTAAATCATACAGCGTTGCTATTAATCGGATTATCAACCCAAGAACCCATGTGTCTCCATGCACTAAACTAGCGCGTTTGATATCTCTGCAAAATCGTGTTCTTGTACTTATAGTGAACCATTTTGGGAATAATTGGCACACTTAGTCGTAATGCCGAATTAGTTAAGATGATACTGTTAGTAGATCGCCATTGTTTCTGTCTTGGTTGTAAACCAGACCAATGAAATATGTAGATTGTGTGAAGTCAAATATCCATAGCCTCCAAGAGGATAAGAAGTAGTTTAGTTATTCCTTCGAATTATTGTGAATATAAGAATCCAGTCAGCGTCATCCCAGGCGATACTATTGGAAGAGAAGCTGCCGTTTTCCCACATTAGTACTGTGTTTTTGAATAATACGACACGAATGTTCTGGTTGTAATTGTTGCAGTTTTCAGTGGACTAATTTTGTCATAAACTGATTTCGCGCTAGTAAAGGCGCTACTTAAATTCAGTGTAAAGTCATGCTGGGCCAAACCCAGCAAGTCAAGGGAAGAGCCTTTCAACTCGTGCTACATCCTGTTTGGCGAGGCAGCTCAATTTCCATCATTTGGAACCGCATTATGTTTTATTATTATCGTTGTAAAAGGCACAAGTCAGAAAGTTTTAAATATCGATATTTCTTTTGTTAAAAGAAAAAGGTGAACAGTAAAGTTTAAGTTATTTTGTTTTCTTGCTTTTGAAAAGGAAAACACGCCAGGCTATCGACAGCGGGTTTTAGTAGACATTTCGTGTATAATATGAAAACGCATTTACACTCAAATTTTACTTAACTGATATTGTATCTTCTTGTACAACTGAAAACGGTCCCTCTAAAAAAGTTTCGTTCCCGAGGTAGAAAAAACCCGAATGTTCTCCGGTTTATTATAGCCTGTGAAGCACTGATTATGAGCAAAATGTTTTACGGTAAAATTTAAGGGAGATTGGGTCAATTGTTAAATATACAGCTTGTGTACAAAACTATTTCAGAATTCAACATGCAATATTGAAAAAGGCAGTGTAGATTAACATAAATAACTCCTAAACACTTATCTCGAAGAACAATTTTATTTATACTTCGTAGAGCTACAAGCTATCAATCGAGATAAATTTGTAGATAGATCTGTAGATAATACAGATTATTGAAATATTTGCGACAAAAATTAAAATGTACTTACTGTAGATCAAAATGTCTTAAATTTCTGTGGCTGTTTGCCACTGTAAATAAATTATTCCAGCAGGACGGCAGGCGTATTTTCGGATAATATTAACAAGTAGTTTCCCATTATATTTTTACTTTCACACTACATTTCATAACGTTTAATAGACATTTTTATTGTACCAAATATCTTCCATATATCGTCAGTAACACTCTGGCATTGAAAATAAATGTTATTTACCTATTCAAAAGAAGTTGAACATTTCGTCATTTAGTTATCGCAGTTATTTAAGGGAACGTCACATGTCGATTTTTATCGTGAAACATTGTGACGTATTTTTTGGATGGGGGGGGGGATAGGTTGGGGTCATGACTGACGTTTCTAAAGGCAAACATCGATATCTAATTATTTTTCACAACGATTTCTCTTGTTCTCCAAATTTATATTAAGTATTGGGATTGTTTTAGAAAAAAGATTTGCCCTTCAGTCTGGCAGTCGTCAAAAGACTAAAATCGCCAACAAAAGGCTTTTTTTAAAATAGTTGCGTGTCTTCTTATCTGCAAAACTGGCGGTCTTGTTTTGCGGTGGAAAAGTTGATAATAGACTATATTTATTCGATCCGGCCAACCAGAAATGCTTGTGCTCACTTTGACCACTCACCATTTTCTAGAAAATGCGCATAACCATAACCTTGCATCCCTTCAGTACATCATCCACTGATTTTTAAAATATTATAAAAAATGGTTGACTCATCAGATGCTGTTTCCATGGCTACAAGTGCTACATTCGAAATGGCTGCCCTTTTGGGTTTTTCGACTGAAGTTTTGATAAATATTTAGGTTATTTTCGAAGTATTAAGAAAACATGATGTTAAAGGATAAAACCGAAATGAGTAGAAGAGGACACGCCGATAACCATTTTAATGCTTATTGTTAATGAAGTGTTACAGAAGCCCCTTTCAATTTTTTTTAAACATAGCCAAGCTGATCTGAGACTATGAAACTAGCCAATCAGGTGCGAGAAATCGGGAAAAACTTGTTGTCATTTCCAGTCCCAGAAGCATGCCTTTCTGTGCACGATCAAAGTTCACAAAAACGAACAAATATGGCCACCGTGTCGGTTGTTTATTTCGGTTTATTTACAGTCGATTCGGTTCAATCTTGCATTCAAAAGTTTATCATTACGGGCGCGATGTTAACGGGTTTTTTCCGTGACGTCATGGAGCCAGAGCAGCTGAAGGTAGTGATAACCTCCTTTGAGTACTTTTATGTAGCAACTGACATTATGCATCGCGATCAAAACCAAATTGCACTAACACTAGCTCGATTTGTTTCTTGCTGATGGTAATGTTGCTAATGGTAGCGGTTGTGATGGTGAAGACATTTATAAGGTTACAAATGATGGTAATGAAAATGATGATTATTAATAGCCAGTTATGGTAGTGGTGACAGGCGGTTATAATGTTGAAAACTAGAGGCTGTGCTAACAGCCTAACTCGGCCCGTATCTTTTCGTCTGCTTAGTAATTGTTCTCAGTTAAATTGACTGAAATGTCTGCTCAGTCGAAGGACTAACTTTCGAAACGTCAGCTACACATCAAGGCCCACGGATGAAGAACATACCATATCAACGCTTCAAGACCGTCTTCGCTCACCTGTTCACCACAAATCGTACACCATATATAAACTAGCTTGCATATGTAATAAATCGTAACAATAAATTTGCAAAGTTGTTGTTAAACGCGTCTTAACCCTTAAACAGGCAAGCTATTTTGCTACACATATACAGGCAAGGGGGGGGGTTCGTTGAACCCCCCCCAAAGATTTTTGAAACGGTTAAAAATATGCGCATGCCCTTTGGCATGCAGTTAGTGTATGACCTACTAATTAATTTGCATAGTAACAATTATTACTTGATTAGCCGCTGTTGCCATGGAAACAAAAACAAAAATCCAAGATGGCCGCCGATGGCCGCCATCTTGGATTTTCGAGATTTTGCTTAAAATTAAGAATTTTTATTGGAAATAGATAGAAAACAACATTTTATATACCAAAACTTCGAAATAAGTAGAAAGATATGAATAACTGGGAGTTTTTAATCATTTCATTCAAAATAATTGAAAGTTTGACAACAAACTCTGACTTCGGTCAATTAGTTAGATGACGTCATCATTATTGAAGTCACTTAATTTGTGTCAAAAGATGTGTTCATTATCGAGGAACAGTTATGCAAAAGCGTTTGGCAATTGGTCAAGGGGTAAAATTTTAAGACCAAAAAAATCGAGGGCGGATTCGTTGAACCCCTCCCCCCCCTGCCAGTTTAAGGGTTAATTCTGTGTTCCACAGGCAATCAGTCATCATAACTTTTTTTTATAAGCTGAATTTTCCTTTGCAACTGCAACCTTCTTCAGAGTACACATGTATTTCGGTTCTGTTCTGATTTAATTGCTGGGTGTCTTATAAAGTTTGTTCTTATTAAAAAAGCGTGTATTGTTAAACAAACTGAAACCTCCTCGAACTTGTTTGTATTACAATACCTACTTATCTTCTTGAAGCGAGAAAAGTAGTTGATCCTAACTAAAGATAAAAAGAATTGTAATGCCGGCAACCTATTAATAGTTCGGCTTGCGGACTAATAATTTCCAGGCGCTTTGATTTGTAACTCTATTTTAACACATACAAGTTTTATTCATCTACATGTATTTCGGTTCTGTTCTGATTTAATTGCTGGGTGTCTTATAAAGTTTGTTCCTTCTTAAAAAAGCGTGTATTGTTAAACAAACTGAAACCTCCTCGAACTTGTTTGTATTTTTTACAATACCTACTTATCTTCTTGAAGGAGAGTAAAGTAGTCTGATCCTAACTAAAGATAAAAAGAATTGTAATGCCGGCAACCTATTAATAGTTCGGCTTGCGGACTAACAATTTCCAGGCGCTTTGATTTGATACTCTATTTTAACACATATAAGTTTTATTCATCTACGGGTTCAAGTGTTCAAGGTGGATAAAAGTTAAAGTAAAAACTCTTTTCACGGCCGTTTTTGAGTGTTAAACTGATTTAACGCAAAGAAACCGCATCAATTGTCTTGTCTGAAATATGCTTTTCGCTTCAGTATAAATTACTGCTATCGTTAGGCGCACTTACTTATAAAATAAGGATTAACTATTTTAAATAAATAACCATATCGCAAAATAAATATTTACAAACATGTTTGCAAAAAACTGCTCATTACTGAAAGGATAACAATGCTCAATTTAAAAAAAAATAGCTACCACAGGTTTTGAATAAAATTTGGATAAATATTCAGTTTGCAGAATTGTGAAGATATTGGATAAATGTCAATGGCCGACTTTGGAGAGCGGCGCGCCATATTTTGATGAGAAACTTCGTTTGATATTCTTTATACATATCGTTTTACTTGATTCGTGATAGATGCCGGCGTGTATTTAATCATTTTCTCCTTGGGATATATGTATGCTAAGGTTTTTGTTAGTGCAGCAAATTTGTCAGTTGATAAAAGTAAGACGGTTATTTAAAAGTTATCGGTAATTAGTGCATAGAAACCTAACATTTGAGGGATTCCCATAAATTCCATAGTGTTGTTAACGTGCTTTGTTAACTTCCTAGAATACGATAATGTTTTGTATTCTTCGAAAAACATTTCTAATACTGGCACGAGATTGCATCAGAAATTTGAAAGAGTATCCTTTCCTCATTTAAAATCACAAAGACCTCCTTTCAAGATACGTATGATAGGAATTCACTGCAAATTTCGCAAAAAAAACAAGAAACAAAAAATACCCTTGTGTTTCCCTTCATGATTTTCCAACCACTGCCACTGCTCTGTTCGGGTGAACACAAATGACGAGTGTATGTTTTCTTTTTCTGGACAGTTCATGAGTTTTCTTTATCATTTTCTTGGCTTTTTTTTTGCTCTGTCTTACTCGCTAATTAGGAAACTTCTTTATATATTAACGATCCATTAAAAGCCGCCAAACTGAACTAAAATACGCATAAAAGCCTAAAGTATATTTGACAATAATATGCCTGAATCTTACAGGCTACTCTGTCGGCTTTCGCAATGGCGGTTTCTTGATTATTTCTGAATGTAAGAAATGTATTCCCTGGTTCAGGATTTAACCCTAGAAGGCATAAGGTAAAAATAGTTACACGAAGGCATAAGGGGGGATCAATCTGACCCACCCCCTGACTTTTGACACCTTTCATCCGATTGACTTGATATTTGGTATATATAAAGAACTTTTA
>JAOBRG010345758.1:0-13998 GCA_027574985.1 Umimayanthus nakama | reverse complement strand
CCCCACCCCCCCGGAACCCCCCCCCCCCCTCTCCGCTCCCCGAGGTGTTGGGAAAGCAGCTGCTTTTCAAACGATTGTGAACAATACTCCCACTTTTACCAGTCACACGTCTTTCAATTCAAAAGAGTGAGCTTTAAACTCGCCCAAATTAGCGAAGAATTAACAACAATAACATTGGGCTCGGGTACATACTAGTAATCATGAGATAACATAGTGTTTTTAGGTATTTTTAAAAGAACAGTTTTGGGACATTTTTCAGGCTAACTGCACATTATTTGGTATACACCAAGGTCAAAACCACCTGGTGCTTTGTGCGAATCAAAATTAATTTGAAGTATGTATATACTTACCTCAGTGTAAAACTAAGAAGCAATTAGAATAACAAAACCTGAAGAAACGCAAATTTTTTGCGATAATACAGGTACTTGCTTGCCTGCTAATGGCTTTATGTTTGCATAGTAATTTCTTGCAAGGTAACATGCAAACAAATACTCTTTAGCAGGCAAGCTTTTAGCACTTTTCAAGTACTAGTATGACGGCAACGAAGAAATTAGTTTAGGTATTGATGAAGTCACTAATCGAGTAGTTTAAAAGCTATTTCGATAAAAGTTGTTTTGGTCGGTTTGGCGACAATTTACTGTCAGTTACAAAGTCTACAATCTCTGTCTTATCTGTCTCCTTCTTTTTCGCAGCTTTCCGGAGTTTTCCGCAGTAAAAAGATAATGTATAGATGATAAATATAACAGTAAACTACCCAAAGACTTGTTGACTCATCTCTTGGTTATGCTAACTCGTTTTTGCACTATCGCCTTGGTTCGAGCAAGGACTATTGTGGTCAGTTCTAGTAGCGCTACACGATGTATAGCATTGGATGTTACACCAATTTATCTTGCATTTTCTCTAACATGATTTTAAATAAAAACATTTTATTATTCTGTTCTCGATGAACGTGCTAAACTTAAACTAAACTTCGTACTTGCAATATTGGGTTGATAAAAATGACAAAATTCGCCAGATGATTCAAACGTCGAACCAGTTATTTAATTGGACGGATTAAAGCCTAGTTAGTCAAAGTTCAAACGTCGAATATTTCACTTAATTAACTGCCATTTGTGTAGTTCAAGAAAGTTAATGGAGAGTTCGAGGAATTTTTTTTACATCCCCCTACTAATTTCTATTTTGATGGTCCACCTTCTACTTCAGGTAACCGTTCGGTTCGGAGTAACTCTTAGTGCTCTGAAAATGTGTATTCAGCAAAAACGAAGACCAAATTTTTGTAGTTATGCCACGGTTATAGCACTTATTCTGGCAAAGACCATGCTAGTAACATGGTAGGAAAGTTTAACACATCATTTTACACGAAGTATTACGTTTTCAAGCAACTCTATATTAACATTTTGATGTTTAAAAACAAATTTTCGTTGTTGGGGTCCCCCTGCCCCAACGTTACCTTGATATATTAGTTCTCCTTTCTCGTTTTGGATGTGCAGTGCGAAACCGCGGGTCCTAAAACAATACTAACTGTCTCGCAACGAGGTGCAGGCTGATTTGGCGCGGTTAATAAACTTGGTTTTCTCTACGTTGACACTTAAACAAGCGCGGAAACAAGGGGAAGCCTAAACCCTCTGAGCACCCTGTAAACAAACCGTGGAACAAACATGAGAATCATGCACTCGCTATACCAGAACTCGTTTTTATTAAGCAACCGGCAAACAATACCAGTGCATTGGGGCCTGGAAGAATTATGTTATCTGTAATGATCAAAACCAGCCTTCAAAGCACTCCTTATTTAAGCTTGTTTTGTAATCCTTCTTTACATTAACATAAATGCTGACTGAGAAAGTGCATGGCCAATGGAAGGTATTGAACGTCACTCTTATACTTGTAAGACCTTTGCTCTTGTAAATATGTACTTCAATGCATTACATCGCGCAATTTTCTCAGCAACTTGTCTCGCAATGGTTTGAAATGTAGCGTTGCAAGCAGCCGAAGTTTAAAGTTTAGGCCTTGTTACTCGGCACTGTGCAATTTTCGCAATGCTCCTCGGAACGAAAAAAAAGAAGTGTGCGCCTGCGTGCTTGTTAAAACTGCCGTAAAATTGCGAGACAAGTTGCTGGAGGGGTGATACATTGTGCATTGATGTTGTTAGTAGCTGAAATCCGTTGCGAAAAGTAGAGCTTAGTTCTGCTTCGTGCAACGCTTCGCGCAACAAAAAATTTGCTAGACAACCAATTTTACATTGTGCAATACTTAGTAACGTGTCTCACAGACAAGTTGAAGAGAAAATTGCACAGTGTAACAGGACCTTTAAAGCAGAAATGAGTCAGAAGAAACAGCCGCTTTTTACATGTATTATAGTCGTGCAAGTTTTTGCTCGATTCGCGAAAATATTAGGACGAGTTTGATCGAGCCCACATTCGTCTTTTCTTTTTGCGAGAGCGTAGGTAGACCACAAACAAAAATAAACCTTGGTAAAACCAGACTTGCCCTGGTACTTTCCCGAATCGAGGCAGAACCTGCAAGATTACATGTTTATCATCCCTGACCACTAAAATATTTATCTCCTGTCTTACATTGAGAAACTCATCAATGCATAAACTTACGCACGCACCGACTTCCCGCGCGTGGGAGATCAACAAATAAGGTTGGGCGAGCTTTTGTAATGAATGCGTGTGTTACTTTGTTTTCTCCTGTTTTCCATTTTTTATTAAGCGATGAATTGGTTCCACGCTGATGAAGCTTTATTTTACAGCTGACCCTTCAGGGGCCGGGTTTGTAAATAAACCCAGGTTACAAAACTAGAGACCTTTAGCACCGAGTTTTTTGTGTGATACCGCAAACCGCGAACTGGTTTGCGGTTAGGCGTCCGCCGTTTGAGGTTTGCGTAAATTTCAACTTTAGCAAGGCGTTCCTGGTATGGATTCTTCAAATGCACGTGGGCGACGCCATGTTGGATTTTCAATTCTGCTACACGCCTCAATTTAAACGAATCAGGTTCCTCAAAAACTTCTATTTCATAAGGGAAACTGTATTAACAAAAGAGCTAACACATAAAGAAACATAACTATTCGGCTCAAACGTGAGTTCTGAAAGATTTCTAGCTATAACACGCTCCCGTAAATCACTTACCGCAAGAAGGCACTCCCGCGGTTCAAACGCGAACCGCAGACTGCAAACGTGACGGCAAGGACAAGGTCACGTGACTCTCTGCCGTTCATGGTTTGCCGTATCACACGAAAAACTCGGTGCTAAAGGTCTCTACTATCTTTACATGGACCTGGGTTGCTTGCTATCCGGGTTAGCTGCTATGCGTGGCGATAGTTCATTCATTGTTGGCTTGGTTCTGCTTTTCCTTTTAATAATTTGAAGAAGCCCTGAATGACTGCCTTAAGATGTGAATTTATTTTGACAAGAAGTAATCCGAATTTCGAAAAAAATTGTATTGATTTTCGAGAAAAGAAAGAATCATTAGAATTGACCCGGGTCGGTCGAACCCGAGTTTACATGATCTTTTGACGATCTCACACCTTTTTCAGGCGGTCAACCCGGGTCTCCAAACGGGTTACCCGGCAAGAACGGTTGACCCAGGTCACATGTAAACAGTTACAGGCGTTTAGCTGGAGAATGATTGAACCGGGCTTGCGTCCTGACCCGGGTTGACAGCCAACCCGGGTTCGTGTAAACTGGCCTTTCAGAGAAAACCAAACTGCTCGTATGGCCTGTGATTGGCTTAAATGGTCATCTACAAGAATGATTAATGAACTAATAAAGCTGCCGTTTCACAAAAATTTGGACGGGTTTTGGATCTTAGCTTTCAAATTTTTCTTTATCGCAGACTGAAACCATTTTCCTTACTTATCCGACAGTTAATCTTCCCCAGTTTAGAGCTATTTATTAAGTCCCGGAACTTCGTTAACTCCTTATGCTGAGATACATCCTTTATTTCACTGTAGTTTGTAACTTGTTATTTTTACAGTTTTACAGTTTAACTCTTTTATAAAAATATAGGTCCGTGCTATTGGATTGTCTGCTAATTTTGAGAGCAGATTTCATCATAAAGGTATTAAAGTGTCATAAAACATTTCATGAAACAACCAGTATAGGGCAAGTTTTATCTTTATGCTTGTAATTTCTTTATTGCAACAAAACGGGCAAGTGAAATTGCTCTTATTTCTAGTCTCGTTAAAGTAGCGTATCAAGTGGTGGTAGAGGCTCAATAATTCTTGTCCTCTTCAGATTTGCCAAGAATAACGTCGATTTATCTCTTACAGTTGGAGACTGCATACGCAGAAGACCTTCGGAGCACTGCTGGTTAACGACTGGTGCATTGCGGGTAGAGGTCCTCTGAGGTCTAAGACTTAGTTGAGGACTTCCACCTTGAATTGTGTTTCCTGCATTAAGTGTTGACATATTTAAGTTAACTTCGTTATCACTGTACCGTAGTATAATGAATACTTTCGGCAGGAACAATCCACCAAGGGTTATTGTTCCAATAACAGTGAAAACACCACAGAAGACATAAGTCTTCCAAAACACATCTGCCGCGTTAAAATAGCTGGGTAGAAAAACAACCCACACGGAACAGGTCAGATACAGTGTGATGCCAATGTACTTTGCTTCATTAAAATTCCGAGGAAAATTCCTTGTTTTAAAAGCAGAAATTGTACACAATAAAATAAGACACAAATTATAGGAAAGATTCATTCCAAAAGAATATTTATCGATGTTACAGTCTAAGTAAGCTTTATCTCTCGACGGATAGACTTCAATTTTGCGAGGAAGTGCTGAGATAAACCAAATTGTTGTTAAAAGGAGTTGCACTGCCACGATTCCAAGTGACACCAAAACCTGGGACCGAGGACTGATGAAAGATGGCCGTGCCACCGAACGTTTGGCTGCTTTGAATATCCGGTATATACGATTTGTTTGCATTAACACAGGCGCATAGCACAAAGTAAAGCAAACGCTGCCTGAAAACCGACGTATACTACACACAGTATCTGTGGGCTCGGCCAAGAAGGTTATGGTCGCCAAGTAACACATGATAATTCCTGTTGCCAGGATACAGCTAATTTCTTTTCCTGCAGCCTTTACCACCCTGTTGCCTCTATGCTTGACAAAGAACGCTGCTGTTGCTAAAGTACTGGCTAAGCCAACGCTTGTCAGACAGAGGAAAACTATAGCAACGGTGTCTTTGTATTGTGGGAACTCTAATTGGATTTTGAAACATTGATTGAGGTCAGTGTTCGGCAGGTGTCCTACAGGACATTCGCGGCAGGTGCCATTGTCAATTATGTCGTATTCTTCACATTTCCTACACTCCCAACAACATTGGGAGTTAATAGATTTTGGAACTCTGACTTCAGTGTGTTTGCAAGGATAGCTACAGACTGATATCGGCGAAATAAGGCTAGAATTGGCCCAGTTGATATCGCTGTCTTTAAGTATCAACTTGCCAGTTATACTTTTATCCTGTGACAAAATTCCGCCCCAAGATCCAACATTGTAGTAACGATAGTGACCACTGTCTGATTTTCGGAAGTTCATGATGCTATAATTTCCATCCATTTCTTGGTTCTGGTTGAAGTTGAAAGTAAAATGTGAAGAAGCATCTTTGAAGGAAACTTTTTTTAGATACTTGACAAGCTGAGCACGAGGACGCCTTAAATATGCTTGTAAATCTTTGCAGTAACCTGTTACATTTAAACAGAAGTGATTTTGCATGCTGTGGAGCGCATGTGCCACTGCATAAACCGCATTTACAACAACTCTTACAGGGGCCATATCAATATCTTCACTCAGCGTTTCATTCGGTCCGCAGACACGAGGGAAATTTAAAACATTTTTTGCCTTCTCGAGACGGCAGTGAAACACTTGCTGCCAGTACTCTTCTATCCAGGGGTTATCTTTATTGTGTTGTGGTGACAGTTTTATAAAGAACTTCAGAAAACCTTCTACGCTGCCGTCAAGATGGTTTACTGTCAAAGATCCATCTGCAGCCTCTTCGTTGCCTTTGGTTACATCAGCTCTATTGCTCCAGCCATTGCTCCCAACCCAGGTGAAGCGATCACGCCCCCTTTTCATTGCTGCACGCAGAATCCTTCGCGAGTCGTCCTGTGTCGAATATATTACAACGACTTTAACTTGGTTGTAGATCTTTTTCATAAGTAGTGTCATAATTTCATCATAGTCTGAGTCTTTAGCAAGACTTGGTATTTTTTCACTGTGCGCTATACAAATGCCTTCACGTTTTGCCGCAACACGAAACTTCTCTATTCCTTTTTCTCCATAATTTCCTTCAGAATTAACCGTAAGAACATAACTCCAGTTGAAATGTTTTAGTATGTCGACAATAGCTTCAGCTTGAAAAGAATCGGGTGGGACTGTTCGGAAAAAAGTGGGGTACACTTCTTTGTTGCTTAAGTCGACACTCGTTGACCCATAACTTATCTGTGGAATTTCAAATACGCGAAGCAGCGGAGCAACTGCAACAGAGACGTCACTGGAGAAAGGGCCGATGACGCCAACCAACGGACTCGATTCATTGCTTTGATGAACTAAAGTGTACTTTATGAGGTCCTTTGCGCGGTCAGCGCCAATTGTCTGACTCCGGCAAGTATCATAGACCAGCATCCCAAGGGAAATGTTCGGGAGAAGTGTTGAATCGCTGTTGATCTTCTGAATAGCATACAACATTGCTGCGAGGTATTGAAAGCCTGGCTGTGTGTTAATGGTTCCACACCCGTTTTCTGTTGTGGTGCTTTTATCGTGTACAGGAAACAAGCCCCCAAGGAGAATATCGCCTTCCCATCGTATGAGCTCTGCTGGAACAAAACCTGAAATAAAAGAATATTGTCCGTT
Organism: Umimayanthus nakama; assembly: GCA_027574985.1. NCBI lineage: Eukaryota > Metazoa > Cnidaria > Anthozoa > Zoantharia > Parazoanthidae > Umimayanthus > Umimayanthus nakama. Next base: position 7,137 of record JAOBRG010345758.1, on the reverse strand, counting down.
AAAAAGTTCGTACACTGTATTATAAATGTGTTAATTTAAAATTAATGTAATAGTCTTTTCAATTCTGTAAACTAGTAAAGATCTAAATACTTTCCCGAAACAATTGGTTCCAGTCATAAGGCCGATGTTTATCGATGTCCGTAATCCTAATCAAATGAAAATCTGTGACTTCCCCAATACAAAATACTAATCAATTGCTAAAATAGCCCCCAGCATAAACTGTTATTCTTTTATACAGCTGAGTCGACTCGAAAACATCGACTAAATTACCTTGCTCAAGGACACAACAAAGTTCACAACCTTTGAGGTTTAAAGTGAGACATGCTTTAAGCGCTCGACTAATGCGCAGATGACGCCGCTCTGTTGGCACTGCGCCACTGACTGAGGTTTCGTGGGCAAAATGGGCAATCTGTTATATTATTTTGTTGTAGTTTGCCGTTTAAAAATATTGGCCCTTTTTCCCTATTTTCCCTTTCAAGCTCCGTTAACCAAGGAAAACTGCCAAATTATACATGTTAAAACAATTTTTGAGTACATGTTAAAACTACATCTGTGTATCAGTCGGATCAGTTTGAATCACTGTAACATTGTAACCATCTGTGATTGCTCCATTCCAGGTCCGTAATTCGGATCGCTAGCTCTCGATCATTTTTTTAAAACCGGAATAACCAAAATTAACGAAGCGATGTAATAAACATCTTATTAGCCGAGTGCCAGGTCCATACGGCAAGTTATGGTTCTTGTTTTTTCCTTCCATGTTTTCATGGCCCTCGCGCTTCGCGCTTGGGCCATAAAAAGAAGGAAAAACGTGGTTCGTAATTTGCCGTACGGACCTCGCACTCGGCTAATAAGAGGTATAAATTCCCTACACTAGTAGGAAGAGTTGATCTAATGTTACCTTTAGCATCTCCAGCTTGTACTGTGTTTTCTCCCCTCAACGTCACCAAGAGAAGAAACACATGCAACCCTAAGATCAGCATTTCCTTTTCTTCTTGTTTAGGAACTAACCTGGTAAGGGAAATTACAAGGAAAAGCATGTTTCAGTTATCGTTTCGTCATATTGGTGGAGAGAAAGAGAATATAGCTAATACTACATGTAATAATGCCACGTCTTTTAGCCTCAGAGCTACGAACGGATGTGTTAATAACAAAAATGTACAGGGGAAAATCTTACTGTTGTTAAAGTGTGCCAAGAAACAGTTCGTTTGAGATTCATTGATACAACAAGTAGATATTGTAAAAAAAATCTTTGACAAAATTTATCAAAATTCATGATAGTGATTCCTATATTTTCTCCAATAGTCAATTATTGAACAACAGGAAACGATGTCAAAGTTGTACGTGTTAGCGCCGTCAAGCAATGTTGGCAGCTTGTCGAATAAAATAAACAGAACACTATACTCCTTCCAGTTCCTCATCGATGCTGCAATTTATTTTGACGAGCCGGTCCAAACTTAGGGATTTCTCAAGAAAATGTTATGCCCTCAGTCCCGGTATTGAAAATTAAGATTAATTAGAAAGCGTTTTGAGTTCGGTTTGACAAGTCTTAGATATCGTCCGCTGGTTCTGTCGGAAGAAGTTGTTTGATTACATGTCTTGAAAATTAATTAAAAGTTTTGTTCAAAGTTTTTAACAAATTGCTCACCAAGAAAATGCAAAACTCAGTGAAATTTGTATTTGTAGACTATGACATTAATAAAAAAAACTTCCAAGTTTGAGAATAAGGTGGATTCGCACGGAAATTAACAACGAACTAATAGTAAGATCAATTGGATAGTTTGCTTTCTTGCATAATTTGCCAAGATTTGTTTTCTATAAATTGAAAATCAAACAATTTCCGTGAACGCACAACCAAATTTGTTTTCACTATAATCACCACGTTGTGACTTTCATGGCTTCAATAGGCTACTTCACAAAGTACAATGTTTACAAGGAACCCAAGGATGTAGAAAATGCGTGATTTACAACTCCAGCAAGTTAGTTAGAAACTTAAAGTTTAAGTTTAAAAGAGGCACGAATGGGGATAATCTTGTTGAAATTACAATAATTGGTATATACACATAACATAATGTATGTATATCTTAGCTTAAACAAAAAATCAGAGAAAAAGTGTATCAATTTCAAAAACACTTCTTTTAAATAGTTATAATTTTTTCCTTGTCTTGAGAATGCTGTCAGAGAGAGATATTTTCGATTATGATTCCTAAAATATTCTGCAGTTGATCTCACGATTTAAAGGAGCCGAAACCAATTGTAGAATTGGGCACATTTTGGGTATCCTACTGATAAACAGTTACTGAGTTGCCTATTCTTAGGGCGACATCCAATAGAGGACTGTACAATTTAAACTGAATTCCAGTGCTTCTTATAGAACAAATTATAGTTAACAGTGAGGCAGGAAAAGACAGGTTCGGCAACTGATGAAAACAGCGTTTGTAGTTTTGCACTTGTTTAAATATTGCAGCAATCATTCAAGTCATCATTTCGTGTCACGCTGCTTTGCGCATAAATTTTTCGCACATTGCCATGCTTTGTAAATAATGGAAGTGCTATTTTTGTCTGTATAATATCATAGTAGCGAAAGAAACGGTTATACTAACGTTAACAGTATGTCTTCATTTCAGGGACCGCAAGATATTGAACTACTCAGTCGCACAATCTAAAATAATAGCTTTAGTTCGTCATACTCAAAAATGATCCTACCCAGCTGAATTAACGTTTACGAAGAATTCGATCTGTTTTGCGCAACTTAGTTTTAGTGTTTTCCACGATCTTCTGTACATTTTAGTAGGAACGCTGTTAATTGAAATTGATCACACCGTCTACTGAGAAACTAATGATTTTCTGCATGCTCATGTTACCGCTACTATTTTGTACTTGTACTTATGCTGATATGTTGTTGTAAGTGCCATTCGTGAAGGGAATGAAATGGTGATAAATATATGGTGTATTCGTACCAGTTGTTTTCTGGCATTTGATTGCCATTTCTTTATTAGTTCTCGACACTGCACTGCCTTCCTGCTTCACTGCTTCCAAAAGCAAAGAATAAGAACGGTTCCCGTGTAACACGCACTGCTCAATAGGTACTTTATGACTATAGAAATGCAAGTATTACTCGATTAGTTCTTTCGTTTCTATATGTTTTTAAAGTGCCTGAAATGATAAAGCTGTTGTTTTAGTTCAACTGAAGAGATACGAAATAATTGGAAACTAAAATGCAAATGAAAAATTATCTTCCAACCAGCTGTGGCTACAAATGTTTGAGTTCAAACTGTTTTTCATTTTTGTAGCTTTTTGTCTCCTAAGTCCTCAAACTTTCCAATTTTTTCCCTTGAAATCCCGGTCAAGTTTTTGTTGCTAGTTTTCTAAACAGTTTTGAAAAAATATCTTTACTACAAGCAATTAACACAAGTCACGTCCTAAATAGCAACTGTCGTTTAAACAGTCCAAATGAATGCTAGCCATTGCAGCGTGGGCTAAAGTGTTTGAATTGGAGCAGGTGGAGAATACTTGATAGAAAGTGAGAAAAAAATTATTGAAGGAACGAGAGTTACAATTACTGAAAGCTTGATGTATTTTGTGGTATTTCATCTTTTGTCTATATCTGTCAAAGTTTTTAATAAAGGAAGACGCTTTTCACATCAAACACATTTTTGTCGCTTGTACTCTTTTATACATGCATATGACTACCTGAAATACTTCGTCTTGCCTATGCCAAGTTAGCACAAATTCATTTAATATATGCAGCAATGAACTGGTACAAGTAATTTTAAGGTAAAAATTAAGATTTGGTTTGATAAGACCTAATTTATTTTGATAGTGTTTTGCAAAATAAGTACATGCATGATCTGGAAAACTATTTCCTGTGAATAAACACAGAACTGTAAATTAAACATACATATACAACCTTCACTGAAATGCAAAATTTGTACAAGCATCGAGCGGCAGTTGCCTCAAAACTCAACCGGCATGGGCTGAAACAAATTCGTAGATGAGGTCGTTATTTGTTCAATATATACAAACTTTGATGGTGGAAAAGACAACGATTATTAGTAAAAGTTTTCCAATTCTTTTTACGGTTGTTTTGTACTCAAAGAAAAGGTCTTATAGAAGTATATTTTCTACCTCTCGACCAATCGTGCCAGCCGTAACAACTATAGAACATTGTCATTAATGTTTGTTCCCACCGAAGCTTGAGCAAAACACTTGTACAACATTTTGTTCTTTACACTATCGTGTAAATCGTACTTTTACCAACCTGGTATCCTGAGATTTAGCGTTTTGTTTTTTCTCTGGTTGATGTTAACGAATAGTTTTCTGACTTAATTGCAAGAATTAAAACCTTGTTTAGATATGCAAAGCAAATACACCTGCAAGTGTTTTTGTCCAGAGTCTCCCAAGTAGCTTTAGGGGAAGCGTTTAGGATGTAAATTTTAACACAAAACTTGCAAAACATTCTTTGCTTAAAAGGGTTCATCAAATTTTACCTTAAAAGCCGCTGTTCTGCAATTTTATTGTAAAATGCAAACTTGGCGTTTGAAACGTGAGTTTTGACGTGCTTGAACTTTTTGTTTATGAATATAAGGAGCTGCTTTATCCAATACTATGGAAGACGTCAACTGCCAAATCCAGATGTGGATTAATGTTATCTCAACTACAAAGTGATAAAAAAACTCAAAATTTTACCTTTTTTCACCTTTTACTTTTGCACAAGTATTTTCTACTTACATTTACCCAGTCAAACGGCGCGCTAGAATTCCAAAATAATTCCGCAACAGAGAAGTAATTACAATTTAAGACAGACAGCTAAATAAGCTCTCAAATTTAAGTTTGCGGTCTGTGACTTATTTGTTTGAATTAATATTTCATTTATATATGTACAGGGCTATACGTATACCGCGTTCATACCAAACATTAAACATGATTTTATTCAACTGGTTTGATTTTAAAATGTTGCTACTTTAACGTGTTCATAGGCTTTTAGGGTTCTGAATTAAGCGTTTCAGTGCTTTAACGATAAGTTAACAGATTTATACAATTTTTAAGGCAGTCTGAGTATTGCAACTGTCAAATTAATTTTCAAATATGACTAACTGAAATCTGTTTAATAAGTAGTGTGAATGTGGCTTTAGTCACTAGTTATAAACTTATTTGTCTAAGAAAAACTAACACACTGACGGCAAAATACTGTCGTGTTTACTCCGGCTGTCTAAAACTTATTTGTGAACAGAGGTATTTTTACAAGAGAACGAAAGTATTTAATTAGTATTTCTTCTGCCACTTAATACATGTAGACCATAGCTCCAACTTGTTAGGTTGAATTTCGTTATAATGTCAAATTGTCGTTAACCAAAATTACCTCCATGAGTTGTGTGAAAGTAAAAACAAAAACAGGTATGTAACTGAAAACTGCAATGATGTTATCTTTGCGTTGCTCAGGTTACTATTAGCTCAACAAAACATTCGGTCCAGCTCATTATATTTCGCTTCGGAATTTTATCCAGTTGGTCAAAATTCCTGATCAAAAATTTTGAAATATATTCATGCATGTCTTATAGTACAATTCTTTTTCACGCGTAGGTAAGCGAGTTTGCCTGCAATAATAAGGGGAATACTTGCTTACAAGATCTAACCTGAAATCGCCTGCAAAATTTATTCAGCTTCCTGTCCGTCTGACTATTTCAAAGGTAACAGCTGGCAATCCACTGCAAATGGCGCGTTTTTAAGCTGTGTAACAAAAATGTGGAACAGTTTTCGGAATTATGTTCGTTCTTCAACTAGCAACGTCAGTTATCAAGGACACAAAATGCTTTTTAATTTGGTAATTATATTTACTGTTTAGATTTTTGTATGCTGTTTTACTATTTATCTCCGTTTGCCAGTGTTTTAGAATAGTCTCAGAAAAGGCACTTTAAATACAACTTATTTAATATTATAATTGCGATTAATTCTCATTACATATTATTATTATTATTATTATTATTATTAACTCTTTCCCGATCGATGCTGACGACGTTAGTTCTCCCAATTAACGACTCAACGGATATCTGGTACACGTTTTATGTTATATATAAGAACAAATTTTCTGAAAAAAATGAACCTCGGGTTTGTCCAAATTCAAAAACATGTTAAAAATTATTATTACAGGCACGAGCAGTTGTACAAATTTTTGTTTTTGTATTAGAATGGAACGATCTAAGAAGTAACTTCATGTTCAATTCAAGTTCTTTTCTTAAGAATTCTTGTAAAAAATCAGCGTTTATTTAGAAAGTGCTATTGTGTTTAGAATAAAAAAAAAGTTTAATATGTAATCCATCCGGGTCCGGTTATTTGAAAGTTTGTTAGCTTTATAAACCCGGGCTTAACATTCTAAGGCTCGTTCGGGTCTACTTCTTAAGGTTTATAATAAGGATTTCCTAGGAGTGTTTCGGACAATTCCAACATAATTTAGCACTTTCATGTTATAAATTAGCAAAAAAGGTCAGTCTATTGCGACATATTGCCTAGCCTGGGTTACGTTTAACCTAAACTTTCAAGCAACTTGGCTTGGAAGTATAATTTTTTTCTACTTAAATGGTTCAGTTGTTTATCTGCTCGAAACTTCATTAGTACAGTGCGGTAGAATATAGTGTAATAGATTGGAAGAGAGCAGAGCAGGACAGAGCACGACAGTGAAGAGTAGAGAAGCCAAGAGAAGAATATAGAGTAGAGAAGAGTAGAGTGGAATGGATTAGAGTAGAATAGCTGATTTCCAACACTAGAAGAGAAATCATTAAAGGCATTCAGTTGGCAATGCATTTAGCACCAGTCAGTATATAGATTTGTCTGTGAAAATTCTAGTAGGCATATTTACAATGTGTGGTTTAATGGTAATAACCTCTTTTGTCCCTTTCCATATATTTTTAGTAATTTTTGCATTAGTATGAAAAAAGTCAACATAACATTTTTACTTACTTGCTTTGATTAAACTACTCAAATAACTTATTTCGATATGATTTATACAAGGATTTGTTTGTTATGAACTTTTGGCTAAAACTTATTTTTCTTTTTTATTGGTAATCTTAAATTTGTCTTTAGTAATCCAAGGTTTAGCATTTAACCCTATTCCGCCTGGGCTTTTTTGGAGTTCCTGGGCCT
>JAOBRG010345747.1:0-13999 GCA_027574985.1 Umimayanthus nakama | reverse complement strand
AATTTACCCCCCCCTACCCCCCCCCCCCCTTTGGCTGCTCACTTTTCACTATCTTGAGCACTAAGTGCTCGCTTGATTCACCACAAACTCAAGTCTGAGTATGAGTGAGCTGTTTGTCTCTCTTTCTCAGAACAAGAATTAATTCTACAAAAAAGTTTTCAAGTTTCGAGTAGGTTTGTGTTAAGCTGTGCCTTTTCCTAACTCAAACTCAGTCCTTAACTCAGTCCTGAGACTAAGTTTAAGAATAAATTGGCGAGTATAACTTTCAGCACAAGCAACTTTATCAACATCTTTATGTTCTTAACAATATATCAATTTACACTAACTATTTATTTTGTTTGAGGATTTAAGAGATGATTGCACAATGTAACCACTCGAAAATGATTTTTGTATTTCTCCCAACTTGTTTGGAAAGAAAAGTATAAACATTAAGACAGGTTGGAATAAACTGCGAACACACTGTAACTATGTTGTGTTTGGGGCTGAAAGTGTTAAGTTTAACTCAAATTATGGTTACTGGATTCCCTTAGTGAGTTTTGTTGTTTTTTCCAATGTTCAACAGAAGCACAAGTCGCTGCTACTGTTCCAACAGAAGCCCAGTCACAGGCTCAGGGTGAGTTCATCAGTGGAGTTCAGTGCTACCCAGAGTTCCTTTGCAAATCAGGATCACACAAAAAATTTCAGCTGGGTTACAAAATTGCTCATAGTGAAGGGTTTGGAGTGAATAAAGTTGTACAACCATAAAGATTTTCTTTCTTTTCTGAAAAATTTATTGAAACTCGTGATATCCGAGTGAGTGTATTTTTGTCATTGGTTGCACATTTTCTGCTTTTTGATCATTATTTCTGCAACATTTTTTGTCTAGCACATTTGCTATGTTCTTTTTATAGTTTCTTTTTTGTTTCAATGTTTTACCAACTACTATAAAGTTGTACTACTATACAAGAGAAGTCAATGTTCAGGGCTATGAAAAGCATGAGCATGTAGACATTCTGTCACCACTGACAACTCTTACTAGAAATATACAGGATCCAGACCACAAATGATGCCAGCCAGTGAATTTGCAGTTTGTCTCGACAGGTTTACACAGCACTAGTTCTTAAAGACTGATTAACTGAGCACCAGTAAAGTTTTAAGTGAATATAAACTGAAACTGCTTAGTGCATGGAGTTGTCTAAACAAGCTGGTGAATGGTGGATTCGATGGCCTATTGCATTAGGAATACAGGCTTAAACCTTGTTTTGCTAACTTGTTATGTGAGTTTTGTCAAGGTTACTTGCACAGATCATGCGAATTATTTTCACTTCTTAAGTGGGCCTCCTACACATCAGTGTAAACTATGTGCTTCAAAAGAAAACAGGAACCCTAATCGCCCTATATATAAACATTCATGGTTGTAGTAATATTTGCAAGAAAAGAAAATAGTAGATACAGTAACTTGCTTAGGCAAAAATGTTTAACTCTGAAACCTTCTCAATTCATTCCCTTCAGATTATGCTGCCCAGTATGCCCAGGCTCAACAGTATCAGGCTGTCGCTGGACAGACAGGTGTGTCTACGGCACAGGGTGTGGTCACGCAACAGACCTATGCTCAAGCTCAGCCACAAGCTTTCTCGAACTTCGTGTATGACTCCACATCGGGGTACTACTATGATGCCACTACTGGACTGTATTATGATGCAAACACTGGTGTAAGTGAAGGTTGCTGTTTGCATATTTTAGGGCCTTGATTTTCATCTAAGAATTTCTACCAGTAGCAAGAAATGAAGTTTTTGACAGCAAAACAGGATTCCCATGGCTATATAATTTGCCTTGTTAAATATTTTAGCAACATCACAGCACTGGGTCAGTTTCAATTATTTTTGCCTAAAGATGGAGGTCAGGTTAGATATATTCGGGAGAGTTTCTGCTTGAGGTTTTTGAGAAGCACTGATAATCTATGAAATCAAATATAACCTTTTTTTTCTGTGATTGCAGTTTGAAGCATAATGCTTTTTTCTTTCTTTTGTAATGTGAGCTTTTATGGTCTACAATTGGTATAGGATTTAATGGAGCCGAAACCAATTGTAGAATTGCACACATTTTAGGTATCCTACCGATGAACAGTTACTGATTTGCATTTTATTTTAGAAACATAGTAGTCTGTACAGTTTCAATTTGTCAAAAATTGTTCTTACAGTACATGTAGATTTCTTAAATGTGGCTTTGAAGAAATATCACACAGTCTTAATTTCGTTGAGTGATAAACTTCAGTCATGAATAAAAGTGAGGGTAAAAAATGGTTGGGTTCTTACTCTCTAATTGCTGGGAATGCCATACAGTATATGATAATGATAGTTACATTTGTTTGTTTCAGTATTACTACAACAGTGCCACTCAGCAGTTCCTGTATTACAATACCGAGACCCAACAGTACGTCCCAGTGTCAGCAGATGGGTAAGAGCTGATAGTACATTTGTAACATTGATTATGTTGTTACAGTACTTGTCAACTGTATCAATTCATCTTTAGTTTGTCATTGACTGCATGTGAAGGGAGTGACCAGGACAAAAATAGGATTATCCTTAAACACCTTATTAACCATGCTCATTATCAGTATTTCTAGTATATTGGGAGCCACTTATAATAAGGGAACACCAACAGTCTATGATATACTTAAGAACTTCTTTATATTCCCTTGTAAAATTAATAAACAGGGGGGTTCCTTCCCATTTATTTTGAGCATGAGAGTAGCTTGCATGGCCTAATCAATTCCTGTATTCTCACAATAAAACAACTTAGTATATGTTAATGGTAGTCTGTATTGTAATGATAAAACCACATGAGTATCCTACAGTGTGTGGCTGTACTTAGATAGCTCTGTCATTTTTTGCCAGTTGTATGTTAAATTACCCTTTTGTTGACTTTTCAGAACTGTGATGTCAACAGCTGTTTCTGCTGCTGCCCCAGTGTCTGCAGGAACCACTGATGCAAAATCTGCAGCCGACCTTCTAGCCGCTGCCAAAGGTTTGTGGTATTGGATACAGGACCGGGTTTTTTCTGACCACTTCATGTTATTGGTACTTCTTCTGTCTGCATGTCTGTCTTAATGACTCATTTCTGACTGTCAAGTTTGGTGTCCAAAAAATTTCCAGCATGTAAAGTTATGTCTGTCTGTTAATTATTTTACTTGTCAGCCTGTCAATCTGTCTTTGTTGGGCTGTCTGTCTATCTATCTTTCTGTTTATTTGCCTGTCTGTTTGGCTAACATGGACGGTTTAGAAGCTGCCAGAGGCACCTGTATGTGCTTTCGGTTCGACCTCGTGAGCTGCATCTCGTAATCCAGCATCACAAAGCTGAAATGATGACGATTAGCTGCACTATATACATGTAATATATATAACAGACTGTTAAGCTATTTCTCCTTATACTTGTCAGCCCATCTGTCTACTATGAGTTCATACTGTATGTATCATTCTACCTGCCTGTCTGTTCGTAACCTGTGTGTGTTGATCTGTCTCAGTGTCTGTTTGCCTGACTTACTGTGCACACCTGTGTCTGCCTGTCTGTGTGTCTGTGCTGTATTTTCTGCATCTATTTTCTGCTTCCCTGTCTCAATGTAAATTGCAGTCTATTTTGTATTGGTGATGTTGCCGTTATTTGATCTTCTTCTGCTGAACTCCATTATACAATATTGTCTATCTTCTACCATACTTTTCTTAGATGGCTTTTTATTCTGTTGGTGATTAGTTAATTAGTTAATACTTTTTTGTCTGGCTTACAGAAAAGAAAAAGAAAGAAAAAACATTGCAGGCAAAGAAGGTAACGTAGTTTAATAACCTTACTGGGACTTATCAAGTGATGGGTTTCAAGTACCCCTAGCCTATAAGTCTCCACATATTTGTTATAAATGGGTTTGGAAAACTATGCAAATCGGCTAAAATTTACTGTGTTTGAATATTACCATGATTCTCATTAGGGACGAGCCAATAGAAACAAAATTGGGGGGAGGGTTTGTGCAAGGCAAAACTAATAAACTTGATGCTGCTGCTGCGATGAGATAGAGTATGGTTTATCTCTGCTGGCTTCAAGTTGGGAAAACTTTCGTAAATTTATTTAGGTGAAAAAAAAATATTTTAAAAAACTTTCTTTTATTGTGTAGATTGCTAAAGATATGGAAAGATGGGCCAAAAAACACAACGCTGCCAAAAATGCCCAGCAGGCAGCTTTCACACCAGCTGAAGAGACGAAGAATGTAGAGACAATGGAGTTCAAAGTGGTGAGTGGTAATCCGAACAGTCACTGTACTATTGGGTAATAATTTACAGCAGCAGTGTGTTGTGACATGGGAACACCAGTAGATAAAGCATCCAAGATTGGTCTCGTGCTTTGCTACATTTCCAAAACAAACTGTTCTAAGCTCTAGACGATTCTCAGTTTTTGATATCCAAATAATAGACACCAAGCACTTCTCTACCTCAAGAAAAGCAAAATGAATGGTCCTCAGAGCTTTACTCACAAGATCTTTGTTGTAGTTCTCAAGAGTGTAGCGAGGTTTTAATAGGTGCTTTTGTCAATATAATTGTGTAGCTATATTGCCCTGAAAATACCAAAACCTGTTCAGCTTTTGAAGGTAGTGGCAACTTGGTGGGTCTACATGATTCCTTGGTCATACGTGTATAGTTCCTTCTACATGTAAACACTCGGATTAAGAAATATGAAAGACAAAGTAGTTATTATAACAAAATGTTCTTTCTAAATAGCGTAATAACAGGTACGACTTAACAGATCTTTTAATTGCAAGTTAGAGTTTTTTTCTTTTCTTCACCAAAAAATAGTAGCAGACGGTTAAAATTTTAGTTTTAGATTTTCAAACTTTCCGCCTCCAACTTGAAATCTATAACGTAGTTTTTCGGATTATTGCTCTCAGGCCGCTTCTGTTGACTGTAAATCATATGCAGAAAAATAAACCTTCAAGTTTGATAAATTTGTAGTAGAAGATCCTGAAAAGGTCCTTGAGAAGTCATTTCGTGAGTTTCATGTTGTGTTACGGGTGAGACCTATAATAACTAAGCTGGTAACAGAATACATGTGAACAAAGATTGTTCTATTGCTCCGCAGCCCGTGGCTCCAGCTCCCAAGATCTCCACTGCACTCAGTATAGCCAGGAGTATATCCAGCTTGCCCGAGATTCCTAAATCAACCACCAGTCCTTTAGCAGCCCTAGCAAGTCTCCGAGATGACAGTGAACAAGCCAGCAAATCCCCGTATTCCACAGGTAAAGCAGACAACGGTAAGAGAGAACTAATAGTTGGCACTTTCTAACATTTCTAATACATTTCTGCATATTTGGCATTAAGTAATTTCTATTTTTCTGTCTGTAATATCTTTTTTTCGCGCCCATACTGTGACAGTAAAGGAGTGGCGTTGATTTGAAAACGATAGTCCTATTTTTGGTCTGGAAACTGTCTTTTTCATCGAACTTTTCTTTCTTGTTGTGCGCTATCATTGCGTGTCTTACCTTCATATCTTCTTCTGTATCGCCAAAATTGCTGTCCTTTGAACTCGTAAACATTTTTTGTTTTTGTCTGTCCGTGTTTTTGCATTTACTCACAGACACGTTCATTTCGACAAAAAATGTCTTGGGTTTCCTTTTGTGACAGGTTTAAGAGGTCGAATTGTTGCCGAGTACGGAGATGATGATGAAGAGGACGAGGAAGACGATGCAAACGAAAATGAAAAGTTTGCTGACTTGAATCTCATGGCGTGTCTGCTCTGCAAGCGCCAGTTTAACGATAGAGAAGGACTGACAAGACATATGCAGTTCTCGGATCTTCACAAGGTAGGGACTGCAAGTTAGAGAGATTGACGAACCGAAAAGGCTTTAATTTGCTGAACCTCTTAAATCAAAGTTATCGCATTTTAGGGATACTTTTTAACTAATTTTGTTTTTACCCTTATGGCAACACAGTACAGTCTTATTTGGCCCAGCTACAAGGGTCTACTGATATTGTTCGTAGTTATTATTATTATTATTGTTGTTGTTGTTGTTATTATTACTATTATTATTTGCTCAATACTTGTTTTGATAGCAGTTATTACTTTTTTGTTAACAGCAAAACCTTGAAATCAGCCGGAAGATGAGCATGAGTGAAGCAGAACTGGCAGCTTATGAAAAGAAGGAGAGAGAGGTCTGTAGATAGACGGTTTTGAACAAGACTTGTAATGGTTTATGTGATTATGGAATTGGACTCGGGTAGTGCTGTATGTGTAGTTATACTGAGCAAACATTGGGAGCTTTTAGTGCATGTACTTTGTTTCTTGGAAAGCTGTGTTGTGACATTTTTCTTGATTTGCGTAATTGTTTTTGTTCCTAAAGTTGTGTTCTTAAGTTTAGAACAAACTGAATGTAAAAGACTGTTTTAGAAAATTGATTCCCTTCTTTTCCCATCCATTCACAGTTTTTGTTCTCACTTCCAAACTTAGCAGATCACATGTTTTACCTTTAAACAACATTAACGGGCTCAGCAACATCAATCGTATTTGTTTTTACAAATTTGTTAAGCCCACAGTGAGGGGATGTAAAGTGTGAAATTCTCGATACTGGTATTGATGTTTTATATCCAAAGTTGGTACTTTGAACAGTAAATACAAAGAGAAACAGAAGCAATACGTCAAAGTTATTATTAATTTTACAATATAGTCCGTCAGTATTGTCATCGATTGATTAATTAATTAATTAATTAACTAAGTGATAATGGTATATGTTATACGATTCTTGTACACCATTATTCAGCATACGGCAAAACCTGCGTTTAAAATCCTAGGATTACCTAAGATTCTTGATACATCAGGCACAATCAGCTCACGTTAAATAGTTCTTTGAAAATGTAGCACTGCCTTTGGTAGTAAATTTGTGTTGAACATTTTTGTAAAATAATGCTTGAAATGATGATGATAAAACTGAAAAACTGAAACTGTACAACAGTTTTAGAACATAGTACTGATGTTTTTCGAATGAGTCTGGATTTGATTGCTAATGCGTACAGCATAAAGTGTCTAAAGTGTCTTCTGCAATGCATGCGCTTGATTATTTGCAAAGGAGTTATATAAAACCTCCTTCTGTCTAAGAACCTGTTTGAGATGAGGGGATGACAAGTTTCTTGATGTACTCCATTCATAGAATAACAATAGTAGCCATTGGTTACCACTTAGTTATGGCACAGTGCATTTCTAGTATGCGGGCTTTACTGTTTAACAAGACGGTGGGAGTTTACTTAAAAGGCTTTGCAGCGTGGGTCTTTTTCAGATTAAAACGTTTTTTCGAATTTTCAGGCAAAATACCGCGACAGAGCAGAAGAGAGACGTTCGAAATACGGCCAACCGAAGTTTGTCAGCAACGCTGCTCCAACGGGTAAACGGAAGAAAGGAGGGGGACTTTCTGGTGCTATGTGAGTTGAATTTTTTTGTTGCTTTTATGCAGCCGTGTCTAAATTTAGACCCCCTTACATATAACGGGCTGTTGGGATAGGTCGGGTAGAGCGGGCCTCCCCCCCCCCCCTCCTCCAAAAAAGGGAAAAGAAATAAAAAAAGAAAAAAACTTCGGGCGCATATAAAACGAAGGCTAATCGGCTCGATAACCGAGTTTAACCTCCCAGCTATACTTGAAACGCTCTTTTTCACTGTATAGTTCACTTGCTCATCAGCAAAGTCAATAAATGGTGTCAACAAGTATCAGTCTAGATTTCCGCATAGATCTTTTGTTAACATCAGTATCTGCGTTTTGAAGGACACGCGACTGAAGAACTAACTAGTTATTCTAACGTACATCTTGATGCGTTTGTGGCATCACTATGTGCTAAGTGTCACGCGACTAAAGAAATGATTGTATTTTTGCAAATTTAGTACGACGTATTGCTCAGTTGGGTTTGTCAGATTAAGTTCAGTTTGTATGTACCTTTGTGCAAACATTTTCAGCCGTTTTCGTGACTTAAAGATGAGTCAGAGTGGTAGCCACTAAAGTTTCTATTAAATTAAGCGTTTCTGTGACCCTTTAGGCGCTTTGAACAAGCGACGAAGGAGCGAATTGGTGACAACAACATCGGAAACCAAATGCTGAAGGTAAGAGGTGTGGGATTTATCTGTTGAAGATCGGGGGTATCTTTTAAACCATCAAAATTAATAGCGTAAAACCTTGACTTTGCTTTTTAAAGCCTTTGGAGGGGCTTGTTTTCGAGATTGGCTTCGTTTCAAAGTAAACTCAAAAGGGGGGCTTCTTTTGGAGTTGGGCTACTTTTAGAGATGGGCTCAACTTCAAGTTTACTTTTCCAAAACTCAGGTTCTTATTCGAGACTAAGTCCATTGGGCTTTGACGGTAACAGAAGAACATTAACGAAAAAAAAACGATGAAAGTGAATTAAAATATAGATTACATAAAAGGGTTTTGTCATGCTTTGTTGATGTTGTAGAACTAGAAACAGAAATTGTTTTTTTTTTGCTCGAGTTCAAAACTGCGGTCTCAATTTCCTAGTGCTCGCTTTCCTTCGCATAAAAGTGGAATACAAACGTGTGTTAGAAACTAAAGAAGGTTTTAACCTAGCCAGTGATAACGTCGTGGCCACCTGATTCCTGGCTTGTTAAATACATATCACAGGACTCTTATGGATTCTTGAAAGTCAGGGAAGACTTGTGACATTCGAAAACCCATTAAGTCTTGAAAATAATATCAACATCTGGAAAAGGTTTTTTTTTCTCTCAAGCTGTAACAACTTGTGAAGTCTACGGCTTTCATAACGAAATTTAAGAAAAAAATGAACGTTTAGGTTGACACGCAACACAATCAACTCGAACCTTGGACTTTTAATTTACTTGTTTCCTTCCACTTTGTGTCTATAAAAGGCCTTGAGTTTTCCATACCAAGATCCCAACCAACCCTGTAAGTTTTGACTCCCTCTCCCCTGTATGCCACGCAAACTCGTTCCCAGACCTTGGTTGGGTTTGGTCACGTGACACCCAGATTCTGGGTGGTAAAAAAAAAGTGCTGAAGATGTGCTTCAAACTGATTCTTGTTCTTATTTAGCATAGCGTAGCAAGGAAAATAAAATGTTTTCGTCAAAACAAACGCACATGTTCGATTGTTTTATTTGCTACCACCTAGAATCTGGGTGGCTTGTGAACAGACCCAACCAGGGTCTTTCTCTCGGGAGGGGAAAGAGTCTGGGAACGAGGTTGTATGCCACGCAGGTTATAACATTACTTATTAACCAATTTTGTGTTTCGGTTTCAGGCTATGGGTTGGACAGAAGGTTCAGGATTGGGCAAGTCAGGACAGGGTATTGTTGACCCTATTCAGGTAACGATTCTCTCACGTTTACATTTGCTGAAACATTGGCAAACAGGGAAAGTTTTGTGTAAACTTGTTGAAGAAGCACAGAACCAACACCTTTGATTTTCTTCTTTCCGTGTGTGATTGGGGCCTTTAAAGTTATGCGACTCTGTAGTTGCTTACAACTTAAGATAGCGGTTGAATTAGGTTCATGTGTCACGTTTCTAGTCTACTGCGGTTGAAAATGGCATCGTTCCGTAATCACATCACGGTTGTTTGACGTTTGTAAACTCCTACAGCAAACTGTGATATTTTCTCCCTTGACTAAGTATAGTCATTTTAGAAAATATTGGAAGGTCTCAGATGTTATTGTAACAGCTACCCATTTTTAGAAGTTCTAAGGCAAGGAGTACATGGGTGTAAAGGAGAAGCACATGAGCGTCAGGCAAGGGTTTGATGGGTGCAGGCAAGGGGTAAATGGGTGCAGGCAAGGGGTACACGAATGCAAGGCAAGGATTACATGGGTGTAAGGCAAGGGAAACATGGGTGCAAGGCAAGGGGTACAAGGGTGCAAGGCAAGGGGTTCATGGGTGCAAGGCAAGGGGTCACATGTGTGCAGAGGATGGGGGTGCCAACAATTACAAACCCCTTTTCATTTTGCGTTTTAAACCAGGGTCAGTTCAGATATGTTTCTCATCAAAATTTCAAATCGATGAGAATCTGCATATTATACGGAAATTTTGACAGAGAAATCACGATCCCATTTCTGATCCAGGCAAGGATGCGAATGCAGAACGCTGGGCTTGGAGCAAAGGGAAGTAACTATGGAGCCATGTCGGGTGACTCGGAGAGAGACAAGCTGAAAAAACTGGTAAGGACACTGAGACAGTTGTTAGGTATCGTGTCGTGTCGTATTTTTGCGGTGGCGTTTCCATTTTTCCCATGTGAACAAGGTTGCAATTTCTTCAGATACGTGTCAGGAAAAAGGCACAAGTTAAACTAGCTATAGTCAGCTGCTGGCTAAACTGTTTAGCAGGGCTTAAGCTAGCATCAAGCATTGGGGCCAAATGCCCCCCTCCCCCCAATTTTGAGTCTAGTTACGGTCTAGTATAGACATAGTGAGGGTGCGCTCAGTTATCTCTATCCGTCAATTCCGGAATAAGAATACAATTTCAGAACTCTCTCCTGATTCTTAAAACAATCGAGTATTTAGGTAAAAAATATTGCATTGTTAGAGCAATAATCATGCTTTAAGGTCTAGATAAGTCAAACATTTTTAAATAGCTGTAGTTGAACGATAAAGTGACAACAACCTTTAATGTGTAAACTTAAGCACAGTTCCAAAGAATATCTAGAAAACTCGAGGCACATTTGATGCTGATACTCTAAAAAGTACTATAAGACTTCACCGAAATTAGACACTCTTGTAACACTTTTAAGTATAAGTTTCAAGTTTCAAATATAGGAGTATGTACAGTTTCAATTGGCAGTTTTGGAAGATTTAAAGCTTGTTTGTCATGTGCTGTGTTTTAGTTGTAAGCCAGGAAAAATAACATGTTTCGAAGAGCAGAAGACGTTTCTGCTTGGTTGATATTTTCGTATGTAAAATCTATTAGTATGTCACTGATTATTACTGTTTAAAACTTAACTGTTGTTGAAGCTAAGCTAAAATACTTTTTTCCTTCATATCTAGGCGCAGTCGCGATATTTTGACGAGTGAGGCGGTCACAAGTCTTTGGTTAGAAATTTTGTGGTGCATGCACGTCAATTTTAACGGAAGACTGACTGCCGGGGTTTTTACCGCGACGGGCGACCCAGCTGTAGTGACAGTGAACAGTATTAGCTCAACAGCGAGTAGAGAGGACAACGTGACATGTGGCGCTTGAAGCGTGTAGAATTGCCGTTGCAATAGGAATGGTTACTGTTCCAGCAAACAAGCTGTCAGCGGTGGCTATCAAGCATCATCATGTGACAGGTGTCAGTAACTGAGTGCATCGTAACCACACGACCCAGATGCCCGCATGTTGTCGTCGACTTGCAACCGTGTTTGTCACACGAGAAAGATGTTTTTAAAGTGACACCTGTAAGAGAGAAGAGATATTAACATATACAACACCGAGCCTCTCATTGTCTCCTGCTAGAGGACGGATTGTAAATTGCCCATCCCCTAACTTCCTGAGGTAGCCACTCCCCTCAACCCCACACCATGATAGACGCCTTTGGGCGCAGAGTACTTGGTCGAGCTGATTTGGGGGAGAAAGCTTAAACTTAATTTTGTCATAGGATTGCTTTATATAGTTATACAAAGATTCTTAATGTAAAAAGTGCTGCCCTGATCCTTGATTACTGCTTGCCCGTTCTTGGGCAACTGGTAACAGTGGAATGGCGATGTGCACTGCCACATCATCACCCCCCAAGGGCAGGTAACGATTGTTTCTACATAGCACTGTCAAGTTCCCGAACGGTCAGATTGCAAGGCGTCTTGATTTCCTAAAGATATGCGAGACATTGATATATTAAGCTGACATTTAACTCCTTGATACAGTTCTGAAGCGTCTGTAAATTGTGGTCCGGTTTGTGAAGTGATTGTACAAAATAGAACAAGTTTACATGTAACTATGTTGTGGGCCTTTTGGTCAAAAATAAAAACGAGCAAAGAGTCATAAATTCTGTTTCATATTATCATCTGTTAGAGCTTTGTTTTACTTAACCCGAGAAATAAATGCTGAAGTAACAAACTTATTTCTCTCTTAAACCTTTTTTGTTTTTTTCGTTTGACTCAGTATACCAGAAAGTGACTATTTTAAATTTGTACAGTCACTATTTCACTCGTGTGCTTGTTGCATTTATACTAGAAACGTAAAAATTAGTGTGTGTGTGCAGATAGTTAATAGTTGATTCCCGAACTCGCGGAAAGGCTACACTAAGCACCGAGGATAACAGTTAGAATTTAACAGTATATCAAGAAAAACAGGACTTTGTTTCAAATTCCAGACACACATAATGCCGTACTTAGACAATTAAATCGAACTGGTACAAGACTTGCGAGGTCGAGGCTACGATTTCTGCCTTTTTCATTGCAAGACTTTTGGTGTTACATCAAACTGAAGAGTTGCTTTGCCACGTCTGAGGAGAACAAGGGATCCAACGAGTTGCTGCAGTGAAGTTTGAGAGAAAAAGTTGATGAAAAGGGAAAACAAATATCAGGGTTGACATGATCATTGAAAAGTCAATTACAATTTTCCAATAAGTGGGAGAAAAATCGGAGTTCTCACAGAGTCGGGGAAAATTCAGGAATTTTTTTGTCGATTTTCAAGTAAGGGGAAATGTCAGTAGCTTGGGTCGATTTACTTCAAAATCGTCGGTATAATGGTTGCAACTTGGCAAAGTTCAAAAGTAAATCGTGGCAGCGCACATATACTAAATATTTTTGAAGATTACTTGGGTCGACAGTGATATTTGGGGGAAGTGTTCTAAGTGCATGAAGTTTACCTAAGTTTAAGTTAATGTTTCATGGAGATACGCCAGCTGGTATGCGAAATCCTGCGTACGGCGTATACATATCTCAACTGGTGAGGTATGCAAGAATTTGTAGCAGAAAAGAAGACTTCGTATACAGACACCGGCGTCTGTCTTTAAAGCTACAACAACAAGGCTACAAGTATCAACAACTCATGAAGTCGTTCAACAAATTCTACAGACGTCATACAGACGAGTTAAAGAAGTTTGGAACAACGCTGTTCTTACATTGTTCTTAATTTTTGGCCAAATTTGAGCCTCGATGTCCTTAACATAAAAAAGCGTGTATCGATTAATTAACTCACCAGTAAAAACATTAAACAAACTTTAAAGTGTATTTATCACTTGTTGGGTTTTTTGATATTTAGAATCTACTTATCGTTCTGATTTTCATAGCAAAAAAGTGCAGAGGCTGTATTAACAGCCTAACTCTGCCCGTATCTTACCGTATGCGTAGTAATTGTTCTTAAATTATCTGAAACAAAGTGTGCTGCGAAAGACTAACGTTCGAAACGTCAGCTACACATCAAACTAAGGCCAACAGCGCAGGTGAAAAATAAACTATACCATACATGCTTATTTTTTTTATGAGAATCAGAACATTTTGGCCGAGCCTCATTGTTCTTACCTTTTTAGGAAATTTCCCTGTCACTTCTTCCTCAGCTGTCCTTGTATTTTTTAAAAAAAAACACACATAACAAAAACAGTAAGAGACTACCCCGGAAATATTCCAAATATACCCAACTTGAATTTGAGCTTCGTTGTTATAAAATTGTTCTTGTAAATGTTTAATTTAATTTATTTCTAAACAGCATACGTTAAGTTTGTTATTGCCGTTTATGGACTTCGGCCCAAGTACGTATAGCACAGTTTTTGATTTTCTTCTCTGCACACTCGGCCGCTTTGTACGGTAACTGCAGAAAGACTTGCAGAGAAACGCCGCTCATGTAATGCTCGCTAATGGTGCGATGTGTTGTAGTTATTTTGAAGCCAAGCCCGTCGACTGTTCTTAGCGTGTTCCCAATTTCAGGGCAAGTTGTGCTGTTAATTAAACAAAAATCGTGCAACAGAAAAAAACAACAAAATTTAATGCAAGCAGCTTTATAATAATAATAATAATAATAATAATAATAATAATAATAATAATAATAATAATAATAATAATAATAATAATAA
>JAOBRG010345736.1:0-14000 GCA_027574985.1 Umimayanthus nakama | reverse complement strand
TCCTACCCACTCTATCTTTGGCTTTCGTCTCGCGTCCCTGGTGGTCTGGATCAGCGGTATTACCGTTGGGAGTACAACAGACTATTTAAACAACCAAAAACGCATGGATAAAAATGGCAATTATTTGGGATTTATCAGAGCAGAACGAAGCAATAAAACACACAATACAACAAAGGTGCTGGTAAGGACATAATTTTATTAAAATATGAGTACAATGTCTCCCACAGTTCATGCTTCAGGGTAGCAAGATGTTCATCATCCCGACAGTCGAGCTGGAAGGAGAAACGAGTAGCATTTCTCGGTTTCTTCACTGCTACTTCTCCACATTCAGCCATCCAAGTGCTACATATTTTTAAAAATTATTTAGTTTTCTTCTTCATTATCGTAAATGAAATGCCATTGCAGCGCTACAGCTTGCAAACACATCATTTACTTGTACTTCGAGAGCAACAACAACTACAGCTTCGCTTTCAAGATCTAAACGCAAGCAAGACGAACGCATGGCATTATTAGAATAAACCACAAAACATTAAAACTGAAGGCTCACAAAGCAACTTTATTTCTGTTGGTGGTATAGAAAGGATTTTTGTACAGGTCGTGGTGGACCAGGGCACTGAGAAGGGACTGAGCGGGCTTGAGCGCGCGGGAATTTCAAATTCGGCATTTATCGAAAAGATTTTCGCAGCATTTAACGGATTCTTATCGAACCAAAAAGGTATATTCGAAACAGAAATTGAAAATTTTGCAATATTTAACACAATAAAAGCGTTTGACTTTACAACATCTTAGAAAATTCGTCTCTCAAGAAAAGGTCGGTTTGAGCACACGTCAGGGGGCGGAGTTATGCCTTTTAAACCAACGGTCCTTGTTTAAGTTCGGCTCAAAGATATGTTTTGGCAACTTATAGGACATTTTCAAGGCCTTTTTAAATACAATATCAAAACAAGATTTTTAAGACTTTGCTAAACTAATTATGGGTATTCGACAAAAATTAGTTAGAGAGACTGGATTTACACCGTAATTGAACAGGTGGGAGTTTTGGGAGAAGTCTCTTTCTGTTCCATAGAATCAGTCAAGGAAACACAAAAAATCGAGCAGGAAAGCAGCGAGCGAGTCAGCGAGACACTGCTAGCGGGAAAGATTGCAGTGTCTCGCCGACTCGCTTGCTGCTTCCCCGCTCGATTTTTGTGTTCCCTTGACTGATTCTGAGGAACAGAAAGAGACTGCTCGAATTGTAACCCAACAAGTGAACATCACTTTCAAAAATAATTTATTTTCATCTGAATAAGTTCAAAAAAGCACGCACAAAAGAGCCCGACGTCCGCGCGCGTCCCGCGTGAATGTTAAAAAGTGAATATGGATAAATACATACCTTTTTTACCAATCAGAGTGCGCTAAAAAAGTGATATTCACTTGCTGGGTTTATTCATGTAACTTAAACAGTGTATATACCTTCTATCAAGAACGCAAGAGGCATTAAGGCAAGTGTCATGAGAGGCTGTACATGGTACAACGTATCGATAGGATTGTGTAGACCTGAAACAAGAAGAACTAAATTGATCATAAATATTACACAAGACAGCAAGACAGAAAAGTCAAGCAGTAATAGTCACAAATATAGATTAACCAGAAAATTTGTTTGAAACTTGAGTCCCTTGACAATGACAAAGTGAGACAGATAGGCAAACAAATACACAGACAGACAGACGGACACACAGACGGATACACACACAAACTTGAAAAGTTAATGTTAAACAAAAACAGGTCTGTAAACAGACAGACAGGCAGAATGTTCAGAGAGACAGCCGAGCAGAATGATATATAGGGACAGACAGGCATACACTGTACAAGTAGTATGACTGTTAGCCCTTTTTCCCCTGAGTTTTTGGGATGGACCCCCTTTTAGCTCGAAAACTTTCGGATGCCCCTCCAGAAACCACCGCCACCCCCCCTCCCCCAACACATAAAAAATGAACGGTCCCTAAAGGGACTGTTCACTGTCTAACCAAAAAGCTACAACTTGTACACACATCCAGCAGACATGCGGTGCTCTATCAGTGTTAGCAACTGACCTAAAGTATTCTTCTGCATTAAAATTTGGGCTGTTGTCCACCTCACACCACTGAGGGCAGATGCTGTGAGTGCCTGGGGAGAGGAAGTGTAACAGTTGTAGCCACAGGCAGCCAAAGCTTAGAGTACATGTGAGGTACTGAAAAAGCTGATGACTGGAATCCATAATTAAAGTATACTCATATACAAGTTCCATAAAAATCTGAGCCACCTGTGGCCTTCGATAATCAGCAAAGTACATACTGGATATAGGTAATACAAGACTAGACTGTCTTCTAAGCAAACGGCATACTTATGCACTCCCTAAGGCAAGAACTAATTGTGGCATATTCAGAAAATTTACTGGAGCAAAAGTGTGGAATGCAATTGATGCAGACATAAAAACTCCTTCCATAAAAAAACTCAAAGCCAGATTAAGAGAAAACGTCATCTTAAACTATTAAATTAAGCAGCCAAACAATTATTTTAAAATGTTCTCTAAAATTATTACTATTGCCTAATCAAGTAATGTATGTTTTAGAAATAAATCATAAATGATTCGACTGTAGTTTTTCAAGTTTTATATACTCAAATATGCAATGTTAAAACTAATACTGATCATTATTATATCATCTAAATGTGACTGTACTTTTCCCTATTGCAGATCGTTTTTGCAGCTATTTCTGCTTACTTTATTTCTGCTATTTCCTTCAAATAAACCACCCAAAAAACATTCAAACAAAATACAGATCTGATTGCCTGGCTCGTATAGCCCCTATGGTTGTGCCAGGCAACCAGCACCTTTCTATTTAATATATAATTTTCCTTCTTTCTTAATTTAACACGCATGCCAAAAATGAGGTGAGTTAGTTGTTTTTGTTAACTTGTAATATTATTCCTAGCACACACAAACAGTAAGGCTTAACTCTACGAGGATGCTTTCTCTGTTTTTTCTTTCTTTCTTTGTTAAGATTTGTGTTCTTTAACAATAGGGTTTGGGTTACTTGTATTGTCTTTTATCCAATAGGATCTTTCGATCATAGAGTTAAAGACGACCCCACACAAACCCTAAACGTGCTCAAAAGAAGAACAGAAAAGTTCTGTTAACTCCAAACCTACTACATGTATACATAATGTTGTTTTTAGTGTAGGGATGAATTTCCCCAAAATAACTTTTACACAGCTTTATCATCATGTCTGGTAGCAGTGTGCAAAATTTTGTGGTAAAATGGGAAATTTAATAACAAATTGAAACTCGCTAACATGAATAACAAGTTTTTCACTGGCTATGGGAAAATTGGATCCAAGCTAAAGAAAGGCAAAGTAAGAAAAAAAATGGTTAGCAGATGTCCTATTGTCAAAAAATCTATGGTCAGGAGGGAGGATTTTCCTTTTACTCAGAAGTTTTGATGCTTAAATACAATATTAAAAGCATATCCCTACTTATTGTCATTACTGCACAAAATTGTTCAGGCGTACCATATATCATACTTGTACATGAACATCATATTGGAAGGCAGGTTTGGTCAGTTATCGGAAAACTAATTCAGACTTCTACCAAGTTTTGCAGTCACAAAACAGCATTAAAATATTTTCAATTCTACATGTATATTAATATAAAAAATGGAAAAAAAACTGAGCCAGGTACTTTTTTAAACAATGGTCAGGTAGGGAAGCTACATGTAAAAAAACCATTTGTTCACTTTGCTTAACAGGAAATAATTATTTGTCTACTGAGGTGGGAATAGAAAAAAAAAATTCTACTAAACAAGTTTAAAAATGGGAATGGGATAAAAATTTTCCCATTCTCCCTTCCCTTTTCAGTGTAGATCCTCAGCAATGTTACAAAGGAACATACAATTCAACTTACAATTACAAATCCTTTTCCATTAAATTGTGTTGACTCATAGGTGAACATAAATAGCCCACTGGATATCAGCAGCACTATTGCCAGCAGGGAAATGTGCTGAAAAAGAAATTACATTGATTTCACATTTATTACATGAAAATTGAAGATCAGTTCAGTTAAGAGTGCTGGATCATGGTTCTTGCAGCTGACAACTAACAAAATCAAAGATTTTTTTAAACTTTCTAAAAACTTAATTTAGAAAACTTAATTTTTCTTCAATCTAAGTTTTGCATACTCAAAAATAGAGAAGAAAATTTGCCAACTGCTTTAACTTATATTTACTTCTGTTCTATATGTAACAATGGTTTTGGCATGAAACAAGGAAAAGTAACAAGCCCTAATCTACATGTACATAAAATTTTATGATGCACAGGGTTGTTGAATTGCTGAAATTTTTTTCAACAATACATGTAGACATAGTTGATAGAGCGAACTGGTTGGGAAACTCAATAAATTTCAAAGGCAATGTACAAAGCTGCTTTGTTTTGTGTTGAACGAACCGTGACCATGCACACTTTTTTTGTTCAATGTGTTTGCCCAATTGCTTTACTGGTTAGTTGCTAATATGCATGTCAATACCTTTTGTGTTTTGTGCAGGGCCAAGATAAACTAAGAATAGAAACAGAAAACAAAAACATATAACAAAGAAACTGTTTGGTTTCCTAACCAGTTCGGTCTATCAGCTATGATGTAGATTGTAGCAGCTTGCAGCAACTCTTTTTATCTTCAACCCTTAACCATAAAAACAAAAAATTTTGTTTGTACAAATTAAAGACCTAATAACTTTCAATCAACACCTGAAGAACAGGTTTTAGCAAATTTAAAGACATTTTCAAGGCCTTAAAATTACAAAATCAAAAGTAAGACATTTCAAGATAAAAAGAGAACCCTGCAGTACAGGCTGTACAATCATGCATCTGAGTGAGGTGACGTCCTGCTTTTACCAATTGCATTTTTCGAGAAATTAAATCATAATGTTAGATCTGATCACAGGAGGGGTAGATACTATATTATTAATAGTTAGTGTTCTTGGGCCAAAGAAAAAACATCAAGAAATTAAATTATTAGCTATTGGAGTGAGTCATGTCCTAGATATTTATTGTACATGATTGTACGATAGACCAAAACTCTAGGGCATTGGGTACCAATTGTACATAAACTTATACTCATGAAGTTATTGAATGTTACATGTACATGACAAATTTGCACATGAAAACACATACAAACATCTGCATTGATTTGTATAATTTGACCACAGGTAGTCCAAGCTTACAGTTTGTGATATCAGTCGACTGTTAAGACACAAACTGTAAGCTTGTACTATCTGTGACTGGACTCACCCATTTTTCAATCTGAAACACCAGTGCAAAAATAAGTATGAATATTATGCTTGTCGATTTTGCCATGGTGTATCTGTTGAGTGAAGAACATAAACCAATATCTTCAGTAGCCCAAACATCCAATTCAAGCTCTGAGGGTTTACACTTTCAGGTTCACATAAAGGAGTTTTTGGTGGGCTCATATCTGGGTTAATTGACTTTTATTCAAGTAGAAATTAAAGAAATGTTTGAAAACAAAGAGATAAAAATTGAGAAGGTTAGAGTAATTTATTAAGAGCGCAAGAATAAATAGTGTGAACATTACATGCAATATAATACAGTAGGCAGGCTTGTTTTTTTGTGGGCTTGAATCTGGGTAGGTTATAAACTGCAATTTCTTTATTTTGGCAGACGAAATGCTTACATGTATTTGTAAATACAATCATAAATAAATTGTATATAACTGCTATTTATATGATTATATGTATACTCATGTATGTACACGTACCCAAAGTTACCAGCTAAAGTGAGATGAGGTAAGAGTACTCACAGTGAGACAGTGATGAACATCAGGCTCCAGTTTGACAGGCCGATATCCAAGGCACTGCTGATAGCTATAAAGTTTTTAAAAATGGCAATATTAAAACTCAGCAGTAGCTCTGCATTTTAAATTTGCTACATGTGTTAACTAAAAAAACATGTTTTCAAATATTAGTCTAGAATGATTATTAATCTTGGCTATAATTAAACTTCCATAGAAATGAAAACTTGTATTTATTAAAACTAAGTTGCTTTTTCCAAAATGTCAACAGAATTATAATACTGTGTAGAAATATGAATAGCATCAGATGCTTTAACTACCAGTTCTCGTCCATGTTGTTTAATAACACTGTAGCAAAAAATATCTGCAAAGTACTTCCCATATATTCAAAACTTCTCTTCTAACTACAAGAAACTCAATCACACCACCTTGATAATTAATTAATTTAAGTATTGTATTACACTGTATTGTTCTATATGAATGGTATTATATTGTACTAAAAATCATATTGTATTGCACCGTATATACTGTACCCTATTTGAGCGAACAAGCATCCACCTCCCTGCTGCAATAAATTTGGTGAAACTTTGAGGATGGGCACTTACTCAAGCATGGGTGCTTACTTGGTAAGTTTCCAATGGTAATTTGCACAATAATAGCCCTTTTCAAAATCCAAAATACCGATACAGCAAATTCACGAATTAACCTTCAACAGTTGCAATACATTTCTCTCATCTCTAGATTTCAGTCTTTACAACGTTTCATAGTTTATAGTTAGCAAACGCAATCTTTCAATTTTTCAACGGACACAAAGTCAACAAAACATACATTTGAAAACATTTACAAATGAGCACAGTCACACAGTCAATAACTGCTTTCAGATATCAAATTCAATGTCCCAATCATCGCCTTCATCATCGAGCAACAAACCAACAGCTTCCTCCCGGAGCACGTCCTCATCATCATCGAGACTTGGAATATCATTCGACACTTCATTGTCCTGAGTTTCATCTCAATTATTGGAAGTGTCGCGTCAGTTTGGCACAAGGCAATTTTTTTTGCATGTTGTTTGTTTTTAGTGTTACAAAACAGCTAAAAAGTGTGAAAAGTGCAAAGCCATTTTTTAAAAAAGACCAGAAGCGAAAATCAGCAATTAAAAGTTCTGTAGATAAACAAGCACAGCTAAACCATTCACAAAAGAAGAGTTGATCCCAATGGACAAGATCACACCTTGTACAGCAAAAGCTGAGAATCAATCCTGTGCTAACTTTGTGAAGCTGAAGTATTTTTATAAATACTTTTCATTGTGAAATACATTTTTGCCAGGTATCGATAAAACAACTTTGGTGACATTTTTGAAGCGGCTCTAAAGGTGCATCAATCACAAAAATATTGTAGAGTTTCTGATAAAGAACTTTACCACAAATGTTTCTTCCAAAAAACACCCCGGTGCAAGTCTAACTATTGTCTGAAAATGGGGGTGGGTGCTTACTCGAGCATGGGCACTTACTCGGTCAAATACGGTACTGTATTTGAACTTGTTTTTATTAGATTGTATTGTATAATTTTAAATATTGTACTACTGTACCTGTTGGCGTTACTCTCTTCAGATACTCTGGCCATGTCAAAATAATTCGTCTTTTCTCTGTTTTGAACTCCCAACACCATCGCACTATTGCCGCCAATACAAACACCATGAAATAGTGCACCACTGAAACACTTAAGGGGAAATGAAACCTCTGAAATAAAAAATGGCCACAAAAACATGTCACTGATCAGTATTTCTAGACAGAATGGTACAGAGCAAAGTATAACTAAGTGTACATATACATGTAGGTGTATATATGTATATGTTGTGTTATAGTTTTTAAAACCATTTTCAGTTCTCCAAAGGCACTAGCAAAGTTTTCCTACATGTATTGGAAAATTTTCTGCTAGCAAAGCTGAACATTTTAGTAAAACCCATTAGCATTTTTGCTAGTAGCTAGCGTTAATTTCAAGCCCTGCATTTTTACACTGACCCTTTAATAAGGGGCCCAAAGAAGAATAGATCATTTTTGGAAGCTGTGTATGGCTTTAGGGTGTCATTTTTGAGCCTGTATATTTTTGGGGTATGAATTTGTGTAATGGCAGGTTCAGGGGCATTCTGTGCTTTTTATTAAAATAATTGCTTTAAAAAGGTTGGCAAAAAGCATGACTGTTGCATTTATTGTGAAGTATATATTCTGTACAATTAAAATGAAACATAAATTAACAGCATGAAAGTAAAGCCTGTGATGTCGTGTATTTCTCTTGAATACACCTGTGTCTGAAAAGGAAAAACATTGTGTTTTTTGGGTACCATATTTTGTGTTTCTTTTGGGATGGGAGAATTTAGGGTTCAGCTCAACTTATGGACTCCCCTGTCAGTTTTTTCGGGAGTCCCACCCCTGGGTAAAGATGTTATTTATTAAGGTTAAAGACTGAACAGTACAGGGACTGCGGAGCAACTTTGAGATGGGGGGGGGGACCATAAGTGACTCAATATTGGGGGGGGGGCACAGACACTTTTTCTTACTAACTCTTTATAATTTTAAAAATATATGGGGGGCAAATGCCCCCCGCCTCCCCCCCCCCCTACTCCGCAGTCCCTGCAGTATAAAATTTTATATAAAATACCAACAAACGTGTCAGTGTGGCACAACTAAAAACTACAAGCATAACAATTAACAGAAGCAATTGCAGAACATCATCTGAAACATTACTATTCAGTTGCAATTCCAGATTTAGAAACTACAGTATAAAATGCAAGATAATTTCGCAGCAATGGTTAAATACCAAACTGACCTTGATCATCCATTTATTGTAGAAAGTCAGGCTGATCGAGAACACATAAAAGAATAGCACCAAAGCCACAGTTTTCGTTGCTGCTGTTAGCTGCTGAAAGCCAAAGGGCCGCTTCGCCATGTCTTACTGTGTTAAGCTCACTCTCTATTCGTGTTCCAATGTATCAACACGTAATATACTTAGAAGTTTATGTTTTAAAAAACTGTGTGTAAAATATTTCGATGAAGTCAGCTTCCGTGATGATGTGGCAGATACCGCGGCGGAGGATCTTCTCTTTTCAATAATCAGTAAATATTTCGAGAGTACTGAATTCATAATTAAAGTGTAAGTAAGTCATTTCTTTCTGAGATAGCCATTAAGCTCCACTGTCTGCATCTGATTTTAAAGGTAAAAACCAAAGTCATCCAGAAAAATACAGTCAGCAACCATCTTGCTTTGTGGCCATGCCTTCTTCTTAATCGTGCCAGTCTCTTGCTCTTTCGACCTTTTAGCCCGGTTGTCCACGGACGCGACGCAAGTTTGAATAATAGTGAAAAACTGCGGTAATTTATTTTTGGCAGTTTTTACAGCCTTTTTACTTCCGTAAAACGTGCTAACAAATTGTCAAAATTGTAACGAGCTTTAAAACCGCCGTCGGCAGCATTGTGGTAAGTAGCCAATTAGGAGCACAGTTTTCACTGCACGTGATTTAAAAAACTGTTACATCTTTCATATCCTGCTAATCTGATCCTGTGACTTCATCTGCAAAACTGTATATCACTAATTAAGCCTGCTCTTAAAGCAGTACTTTGGACTAAGAGTCAACTTTAAGGAACTTCTGGAAAGAAGATCAAGTCTTTTAAACGCTGAAGAGTAAATCACTAAATGTATAAATTTTATTTGTGCCTTGTCTTGCGGATGGCGCTTGGAACGACATGATATACGGTTTTGCAGACGTCCTTGCCTCTGATTGGCTAATTCCAAGGACTCGGATTAGCTGGATTTGATTTTGGAATGTATTTGGCGCCAAACGAACCGCGTGTGGGGAGAGGGAGTGAAGGCGGACACCTGTTTTGGTTTTGTCACGGTGGAGCCGGGTACGGTGAGTAGGTATTTGTCAAGTTTGCTCCAGGAGCAGTGACATTTACCTGCAGGTTTGGCAATGTTTGAAAATAATTGCTTTGTAAAAAGAAGATGAAGCATCCTGTGACATCTGAAAAGGTGGTAAGTGAAAGGTATATTATCTGCAACTCGTTGTAGGGTAAAACTAAATTTATATAGTTAACGATATCGAGATTTAGAGCGAGTTAAAGTTAGTCGACTGATCTGAAATAGTAAAATATAAATTTATTTCAAAATTTTTTAAAAAAAGCCCTGGGCTGGGGTTAAAAATGTTCTGCATAACTGAAATAGTCGCCATTGGTGTGAGAGCTACCAGCCTTTCACTAATTATGAATACAAGGGAGTAAATTTTCACCTAGAGAGCAAACTACGCAAGGAATCGCACTAAAAGCACAACCAACACGTCGAGGAAGGTTAAGTCAACACTTTATTTCTTGAAATAGCTCTGTCGAACTAAAAGTTAGTTTTTAAAAGCAATTTTATTTATTTCCCATACATTTGCTTATATTTTAGTGGCCAGCCGTTGGCGCCTGTGATATAGAGGTGACGGTTGGTATGGGTTGAGATGCCAACGGACCAATAGACTTCTTTTTAAGACGTTTATCGCGCTTAACTTTCTCTGCCCTACGTTCTGAACGATAAATTTTTCGATCGTCTTCGCTATCCGAGGCAAGTTCGTCTGCTTCGTATTGATTAACTGTCTCCCAACCGTAAACGACGAGTTACCAAAGCTTTACCTTTATTTAAAATTTCCCTCGCTTTGTCAATCCGTTTACGATCAATTTCGTCGAGCGCCGATTCAAATTTCTCCAGTACCTTGATTTCATGGCCAAATTGCTGGAGGTTCCCAGGTTTTTTAACTTGCTTTGATTCAAGCTTTAGCTTCTTGCTAGTAAAAACGTCCTCAGCGGCAACGCGGGATCTCTTTATTTCTTCAAAACGTTCGTCAATTATTGCCCGCGATAAAGTACTCGTAAGCTGAGCCACTGAATTTGCTACCGCTGCCTCAACCGCTTCTTTGATTTCTAGCTGCTGATTTTCTGCCTGAGGAGCAGCCCCAGTTGCTTGAGATGACAAGCCTGTATTGGAATTGGACATTGAAAGAATTGAAAAATTCGATGCAAGTTGTAAGCGAGTAGCGACCGAGAGGTCTACTAACTGTATAATCACAGCTTATAAACGCACGGCATGCAATACCCGAATACCTGACATACAAATCAATGCAATCGAAGCCCAATTCTTACGAGACTGACGCTACACAATACCGAACAGAATACCAATTCTCTTCTTATGCTACACAATATAATAATTTTTTATCTAATTATCAAAGACAAAAGCTGTTTGACAGCGCCGCTGTAGAATGTGATTTTATCCTATTTTGTGGAAGTCCACCAATCAATGACTAGCGTCTCTCTCTCTCACTGGGGTGCTAAAATGTAACACAGTGCACAAGCGCTTAACTTCACCTGGTATAAAAGGGGTCAACCATCGGCGCCACACATCAATCAACCTGGACTGTCCAATCGTTAACAGTGCTTGGCATTGGTTGGGAAAACATGAGTCAGGTAAGCATAAATTCTTAACCCGCGCTTTCGATATGTGAAATCTAAACGTTTTAACTTTTTTTTAAGCATTTCAGTTTTATTGAACTAGAAAAAGCTTAAAACTTTCCCGAGTTAAGGGGATCGTAAGACCGGCATTTATCGCCGGTTTCCACAATGCCAAGCGGATGAGAGACTTGTGACTTTTCCAGGGCAGAACACTAATCTATCACAGCAGGTTTATTACCGTTTATTAGCCACCAGCAAAAGCTCGTACTCACTGAGACAGCTGAGTAATATGGAGCAATTTGACGGAAGTGCTTCGTTCATGCACAGACACGAGATAACAGTCAAGGCTAGGGTTCGAACTCGCGCCGGAACTTCGCGAGGTTGACAAATTAGCCACTCAAGTGCTGCGCCAGACAGTGCACGGTTTCTTTATAAAAGCACTATCCGTTTATTGTCGTTTCGTTTTTGTTAGTGTTGAATGTTATGACTTATGGCTGCCTTCCCAAAACAAAGCGTTTATAGATTGTAAAATATAAGCAGGTAATAGATATATGCGCTCTGTAAAACTAACACGCAGTTTGTTCCCGATCGATGAGTTTTGCTGCTAATTTAGTACGTACATTGGAAAAAGGTCGACATAAGCCAGTTTTGTGAAGTATAAAAGTAAATTCATTGTTGCTCCTTAGTAGAACGTGTTACAAAGAACCGCTCGATGTTGAAACAGGTCA
Source organism: Umimayanthus nakama (assembly GCA_027574985.1). Lineage (NCBI taxonomy): Eukaryota > Metazoa > Cnidaria > Anthozoa > Zoantharia > Parazoanthidae > Umimayanthus > Umimayanthus nakama. The sequence continues at coordinate 1,977 of JAOBRG010345736.1, read as the reverse complement.
GAAAAGAGCTTCGTAGCCATGATATACAAACAGGAAACGTTAGATAACGTTCTCAAGTCTAGTTTTTGTGGCAGTTTCTTAGCTAGGTCAAATATAAACAAACATGATTTAAATCATATCAAAGCCCTGTTTACGCGGCACAAATTACGTGTAACCCGGGTTCAACCCGGCCGGGCTAAAACTAACCCGGGTTCTGTTTACACGACACTTTTCTGAACTAAACCGGGTTGAACCCGGATTAGCAGTGTTTACACGAAAACTATAACCTGGGTTAGTGTGTACATGGCTCAAGTCAAATCATTCATATAAAAAACATTTTTAGCTATTTGTGAAGTCCTCGAACTCACCAGAATCTGATTAATTTGGCTGTTTTGTCCTGAAGACGGATTATCTGTCTGGGTGAGGTTGAGCAAGCTTATTTCATAATACGTCTAAGTATGAATACGGGCACGAGGACGAATTATCCGTCCAGACGAATTATCTCCGTTATGAGTCTGTAAATACGTAAAATCCTAGATTCGTCTTCTAGACGAACTTTCAGTAGCTGTCGTAGCTAGTCCCGTATTTGTACCGACTATACTGGAGACGTAGATCTACTTATAGGCTATATAGCAGACGGGTAATTCGTTTGGACGGGCTATCCGTCTCTAGTGATAAAACGCCACTATGTCAAGATTTTAAAACATTGTGAGTAGTGGAAAATCAAGACAAGGAAAAGTAGCACTTGTATCTCAATTCTCATTGCAAAATATCTTATTTTGTATTGAAACCTTACTGTCGGGTTAAGACAATAATTTGATAATTTGGCTTGGGTTGAAAGGGTTAATCAGTTATGCATATATGTAGATAGGGTATTTAATTCCCAGAGTGTTGGGACTAATGAAAAAAGACAATTCATTGTTTTTTAGAAAGTAATTAAAAAAGGACAAAAAGCCAGTTCGGAGTTTCAGTAATAAATGCGCGCGTCGGAAAACTTATGAAAGGAACGATAATGAATTCTCATCCCGCAATTGTTTGGTTTGGTTATTTGCATTTAATCGGACCACAATCTCTCGGATCTGTTTTTGTGTCAAGCCTATGTGCGTTTTATTGCGTGGCCTATCGTTTCTTTAGATATAGTGGGTATGCCGGTGTGCCGGCGGGGCCAAAGTTTATTTATGTGAAATGTGTTTTTTTTTCCAAAACGTGTGAGTGTGGTAAATATTTAATGCGTGCGTGTGTCCTAGTTGGGGCCAATATATAGCTTCTGTGGTGTGTTGCAAGTAATGCGGACAGTGAAAATTGGTGTGAATAAATGATTAGAAAAGCGTATGCACATTCACCTTTGCGGCTTGGTTATTGGGCGTATTGGAACTTTTGTGAGATAGAAATGGGTCGGGCAAGTTATATATATTGTAACGTATATTTTTAACAAACTGGGGGCCATGCATGGTTTAAGTAACGAAAAGAGGTGATTGAGATCTCGAGTGTAGGGGACAGGTAAATGATGGAGGGCTCCGTTATACCGATACATGGGGGTTTGGGTAGACTATGTGCATCGTATAACACTGTTTGTGTAAGATATGATTCAGCGAAAAGTCTCAACGTGTGTTGTGTTGGTCGTGGTTGTATTTAACGGGTGGGTAAACCGCCAAATAGTGTATATAATGTGTGTAAAAGCTAAACAACAATTCCTCGGTGAGATACCTTACGTGTTAGTTTCGGCTCGTATACCCCATTGCTTTGTTTATAGACGACTTCGCGCTTGATGTGGCATGATGGGTAATCAGGACAAGAATTACAGTGTTCAAAATGAGGTTTTTCGACAGCTTTCGACGATTCCTCCCGAACAATTTAATTTCAAACTCTAGATTTCTCGTGGAGTAAAAGTAAGTATAGTTTCTACAGAATGGCTGAAAACTGACGTAATTGGTCGAAAATTAGATGAGAACTGACCACATTTAGTCGTAAATCTGTTTTTTGCTAACGGGTTTGCGA
>JAOBRG010345725.1:0-14002 GCA_027574985.1 Umimayanthus nakama | reverse complement strand
GTGGATGATGTCTGGCTCCATAAAAGTGAAAGTTGAAAGTTTAAAGCATCTGTCCAGCACTACACGAAGCTGAAGATCACAAGTGCCTACAATACCATGACGGTATTCATTCTGGCTTACCTTGATGCTCACTCAATCTCCTAATCTCTTTCGTCGTAAGGGAAATTTTAAAGGTTTACCTCTCGTTGTTACTTTCTGGTTCCGATAGCCCATGCATGTACTTCTCAGTACACTAAAGTTTGGCATATACGAAGTTGAATGTCTACAGTTTTCAGTCAAGATGGCGGATGAAATTACTAAATTAGCAACGTGTTACTGTTAAAAATATATCAAGCCCTCGACGATAAGGTGCTGATTGTAAATGAACTTGTTTATAACTAGCCAAAGTTAAGTCTGATTTCTTTTTCCGTAAAATGCCATTTTTGTATTGCTGTAAAACTGCCAAAGTATGGCGAGCGAGGATCTCACTTTACAGAAAAGACTATAAGATTCGTCTTGTTCGGGATATGAATGCGAACAGATGCTGTGGCTGCTGTGAACAATACAAAGTCGTTGTGAACAAGCGGGAGATTGAACACGACATCAAATACACGCCATGCAGCTCGCTGTGCGGATATGGAGGGCAATATGAATGCGAATGGAAACAAGACGGACACACATTTCTCTTCGTTTTAAATACAGTCTCTTTCACTTCACCTTCGGGGAAGCATCGATTGTATGTGAACGGCATCGACGTAAGTTCTGGAAAGGAATATTCTGAATTTTGGAATCGCCGTGGATGGCAACTTATTTACATTGGGGTCTTCATGGGTATGCTAAGCCTTGTTACGACCTCGTATTTGATCGATGCATGTGGTCTGGCTGTTAACAGAGGGATAGTTGATTCAGCGTACGTCAATCATTGCAAGTTGGTTGTTCTTTGTTGTGTTGTAAGTGCCTTTGTACTTGGATGCTTTATACTATTGTGTGGAGTGGTGTTCATTGCCAAACATCGAAAGCCGAGGTTTGAGCCAAGCTCGAAACCAAAGTATTACATCCCAAAACCGGATAGTTGCAAGGATCCTAACCCAGTATGACGTATATAACCGTTCATACAGTGGACTTCTCAAGTTGGGCCCGGTTGTAAAAAGAGTGGATAACTTTATCCAGTGGATCAAATTGACGAGTTCTTGATTTAGATTGGACAGTGCACCAATTTTACCCACTGGATAAGGATTTATCCGCTGAATAGAGTTATCCACTATTCATACAACTGGGCCCAGCTATATTGAGGGTTGAAAGTACTAAAAGTATTATTCAACAATACCAATCAATGATATTGGCAATCCATAATCATCGATGTCAATCAATTGATACCAATAGTTGATGATCAATCAATGCCTTGAAATTTTGTGATTATCAGTCTATATCGAATTGCAGTTACTGTACTTACATAGTTAATACACTATATGTTTGTCACATTTTCCATGTATTCCAGGGTTCTCCCAAAAGCGTCATAGAGTGGTAAAATAGCTTGAGATTTTTATTGTCATGCAAAATTATGTCATTGTGACACAAACTAATGGCATTGACATGCAAATTCCTGCCCCTCTGACATTAACTTCCACATCCTTTCTGGGGAGAACCCTGTATTCGGTGAAATTGATACCAATTGATGATCTCTGGGAACAAGATTTTGTGATTATTGATCGATCGTTAATGGGTCAATATCTATGTATACCACTTAATTAACAGCCATTGATTGGTGATGATAGATTGATTGGTTTATGGATGATTGATTTCCATCGATTGGTAAAGCCAGGAATATTAGTAGACTTTTGTTATATTCATGATTTACAAAGATAAGTTATGTGTGTTTGTAGGTCCAACAAGCTTAAAAACATCCTGGTTTTTCATCAGGGCCTGCTATTCACTGCATCTGCTTTGTATTTTATTCAAAAAGTTTATTTTCCAATGCTTTTTGGATCAGTGTCGAACCAAGTGATGGTTGGTTGGATGCTGACCATCGGCTTCTACAATGTATCATTCCATAATTTATAGTTCTGTAGTTTAAATAAAAACCTGTCTGCCATCTTTTCCTTTTGAAAAGTTTGGATAAGAAACTGAGATTTTTTATTTGGCATTATACATAATACTAATGATGTGACATTTTAGAATTTAATATACACATCATCCCATACAATAAAAAAGCTTATCTACAGACTGTAGTTCCGTGGCTCATACAAGTAGATAGCAAAGAGATTCTTTTAATATAACACTTTATTTATTAAAAGATTATTATTTATTAGCTCTTTGCCTCCAGTGCACGGAGTGTTCTTTTACTGAGTAGATTTTTAACATTTATATTTTGTATAGTATTTAATATAATTAGAAAGTATTTTATCAGCGTTCATGGTCTTTTTTGGCCGCAATTGGCCTAAAGGAGATGGTCATTCAACCCACCCTCCCCCTTTAAGTTTTTTTATAAATGCCAGTCAGAATGGTACAAACTGAGACAGTCTAATAAAAGGTTTATAATCTTCATTTTGGTAATAATAGTGACACCAATGGGTTAGTTTAGTTGTAATCACTTTAATTTATTTGGAGTTTGTTAAAGTATTCACAAATTAATGGTCATAGATCAGCCAGAAAAAAACCGAATTGCTACTCTCATGAATGCAGTTGCTATGGTGATAAGGACAGTAGAACAATCACGAAATTTACTTAAATTTGTCAATGTGAAAATTTTAGAAAAGTACAAGCATTTCAGAGAGCTAGCTCATGCTGTTGCTAAGTTGTACATTAAAATGCCAAGAAGCAAACTCAGCCTTGCAACCTAGGTTTCCCTGCTAGCAGAGATCTCTCATATTGCCACGTCTCTCTTTCGTCTCGTTCTTCCTGGTGAAATGAGAGATCTCTGCTAGCAGGGTAAACCTAGGTAGGATTTTAAGTAGTTATACAACTGTTACTACATGTAACAGTGAAGACTGAGTTGTCAGGGCTTTAGTTCAAAAAATTATTTAAAATTTTCCTAATTCATATTTGCATTTGCTAAAATGATTCTTTTGAAAAAGGAGTTTTTAATTCTAGTAAAGGGTATGGTACAAATATTTATAGTCTACTATTTATTAATATATACCAATTACCTGGAGTATCCCATGGTACATTTTATTAGCAATTATGATATTTATTAACAATACAAGTTTTAATGAAGAACACAGGGCACAGAAAACTTTTCAAGCTGCCTGGCTCGTCAAGTATGTTATATTTTCAAACTCAATACATGTGAGAAGGTCATAGCACATTGTCTAGTAGAATTTGTGAATGTCAAAAATGTATGAACTCGTTTTGCGGTGAACACGCTCGCATGTATGCACAACGTATTGTAAAGTAGATGACACTCAAGACACAAGTAATGCATTGATTCGAATTGGGGAGTAAACTGGTAGAAATACAAGTCTTATTGTCTTTAAAGTGTCGTTGTATTTTGTGTTGATTACTTTTTGTTACTTATGCATGTTTTTTGCTGGCAACAATGTATTCTGATATCATTTAAAAACTGTGCCAGTTTTTTTATATATTTGGGTTACTGTATTTCCATTCAATAATAGTTCATGCCTTTACAACACATAACATCAGTAAGAATACATTTGTACACATTCAGTTTTTATTATGAGTCGGGGGCGTGGTGATTGGTCACCCAGGTCAGCTTTATTCAGACGGTTAGGCCCTTCGTCCACACTACGCCGGTGGAATTTGTCGCCAAAAAGGAGCTTTTCGAAAACAGGGGCTTTAGTAGATAAACTTGAAAATGCCGGCGGACATATTTTTTATGGAAACGCTCGGTGGACAATATGATAATTTCTACGTTGCTGTTGTCTGTTTTATGAACTCTACTTGCTTTATCAGAGTTTAACATTGCGTTCAATCATATGTATTGGAAAGTTAAACCTAAAAATCGTCCTTTCTGCCACTCCATTTTATCAAGTAGAACGAAAGCAGAAGAGGTGTCTAGTCTGACGCTTGATTGCGGGAACTGATTTAAGGTTTTTTTTTTCTACTAGCTGGTGAAACAGCCGAAGAACTGTCGCTATAACCTCTATGTCTTCATAATCCTCCTGCTTGCCTCCAAACACGGCTATCACTTCCTTCAAGTTCACCATCATCCTGCTCCCTTCAAACCACTTCATCTGCGTCTTCCTCCTGTTTGCTACAAACCACAGCTACCACTTCATCTTCGTCTTCCTCTTGTTCGGTTCCGAACCACAGCTACCACTGCTTGTACCTTACCACAGTTACCATTTCATCTTCATCATCCTCCTGCTTGCTCCCACACCACAGCAACTACTTCATCTTAATCACCCTCCGGCTCGCTTTCAAAAGACAGCTACCACTTCATTTTCATCATCCTCTAATTTACTTCCAAAGCACAGCTACCAATACTTCTTCATTATTCCCTCTAGTTCCAAAGCACAACTACCTCTTCATCTCCATCATTCTCCTGCTCGCTTCCAAATCACAGCTGCACCTTCATCTTCATCATCCTCCTGCTTGATCCAAATCACAGCTACCACTTCTTCATCATAATCCTTGTGCCCGCTTCCAAACCACAGTTACCACTTCATCTTAATCACTCATTTTCCATAAACAATCAACTGAAGGGTCTGTATAGGAGTGCCAGGAGTGTCATTTGCGGAAATGTTATCGCTTGTCAGAAGAAAATGAGCCATAAGACACCAGTTCTTTTTTCAGACCTTGTAGTGATAACTGATGGTGATTTACTATGACAGTCATATTATGAGATCGTTTTCTTCCAGTCATAGTCACTATTTGCTTTGGTTTTTTGGGCTGCGTGGTCATTTTCTGTTGTTGAATGCCACTGCTTCTTTGTAAAAACACAAGCTGTCTGATGTATTCTTTGACATAGCTTTTTCAACAATGTATTCATTGCTAAGTTACCTTTTAATGCTATCGGGATTATTTAACTGAAGACGGTTTTCAAAATCTTCCTTCTGATCTGAGCTCTGGGAAGATAAGCATTAAATGGTCGAATTTTTTTCTTTTCTTGGAATAATGGTGATTCGAACATACCTTCATAGTAAAAACTTGGCAGCTTTAAAAAGTTTGGTTTTTTAAGATTTTCTTCAAACTCGTGTGTCATCTTAGCAATATATTCATCAATCTCTCCGTCGAACAACTTACTTTCCACTCAATAGTCCCACCATCGACAAGATCGTCACTAATCGCTGAGTTGTTTTTTCTCAGCTTCAGTCATGTGGCTGTCGTTTCGAGATTTATGTACTCTGACACGGTAGTCAGATTTTAATGTCTTCCCATCTAAACATCACTTAAATCTGGTCATAGAGGTTTAACTTCGTGTGGTAGCATAAACTTCTCCAGATGTTTAAAACATCACAGCACAAATTTGTGCATTTTACAACACGACACATTGAAGTTTTAGGTTTCTGCATCTAGTTTTTTTAACGATAGAGAAAAATGTAATATCCTCCTTTCGCACGACTAAATTTTTTTCTGAAACCACCGCTCCCCCTCGCGCCTTTTACCTCTAAAAAATTTTCAGTTCCCCCAAAAGAACCTTTGCAAACTAGTTTTCGATCTACCACGAGAGCCAGAAGACGGTTCTATAATCTTGTGCGACTTGCAGAAAACCCATTTGACTTGGCATCTCTGCGTTTGAAATACCGAGCAATTTCTTTTTACTTTGAACAAGGTCTCGTTATCTCCGGGGAAAAGGATGGTTACAGCCAAGACCAGAGAAGAACACCAAATCGACGGTTTTTAGCTTTGAGGCAGTTTAAGCATTGTACAAGCGTGAAAATCAAAAAGGTCAAAAAAAATTCAATCAGGCAAAACAAAGTAGATGTTTGCTAGACTCAGTCAAAAATACTAGAATCTAGACGTTATAAATATGTAACACATACGTAAGAAAATAAATACCCCCAGCGGCAGGGAGGGATGAAGGAAGCTTATTTATTCGGATCGGTCCTTAAGAAACTGAAAGCAGGTTGGGCGCTGGGGGAAGGGTATTCAGGAGTTTTGTCATGACCCGGTCCAAGCAATGACTTTAAACAATGAAGTTAGGAACGGAGCTTCTCAAGTCAGAATGAGTGCACATTTTGATGTATGATAACAATGTTATTTCACAAATTTAATCTAATCCATAAGTGCTGTGCTGTATTTTGTACTTTATAATACAACGCCAAAACAAAGTAAAATAACTTGTAAGTCTACTGAGTTGATGATGGATCTCTGCGTATACACGCCGTTTTTATAAGAACCAGCAAGTTTTAGTCGAGTCTAGGGAGCTTTAGCCTCAGTTGTTCTTAAGCTGCTCTTATTTAAATACTCATAAGAACAAAAACCTTTAAGAAATAATCCCAAAGTATTGCAAATACACTTAACTTGTGATCAGGAATCAAGCCGAATAAATCGCAATGGAAATTCGATCGATCTCATTGCTTGGAGTATTTCAGTTAGCGCTCGATATAAATCAAGTTTGAGAAAAATTATTAGAATTTAGTTAAAAAAGTAAACCTTGCATTTATGACTCCAAATTCCAGCTTGGATTGTTCTTAGTTTGTCCTTAATTCATTTGGCGAAATTTGAGTCTCGTTGTTGTTACAAAATTGTTCTTATAAAAAGACATCATTTCAAATACTCCTCTTTATCATGCTAGAACTGGAATGAAGTGAAGTAATATTAAACGGCTCTCAAATTTAGATTTTATTTGTACACAATAGTTAATATTTGACTAAAGTATAACAGCTCAAACACACAGTGAATATTGTAGCCAATGCCATAACCATCTTCTAAAGTGTCTTGTTTTGTCGTTTATTGCGGCTGTTCAACTGCAATTGCACGTGAGGGCATCATTTTTCTTTTGAATATTGGATGTTAAAGTCCGTTGTGCTTTTCGACGGGTAGTATTTCGAAGTATTGCAACTCTTCCACACTGAACTTTTTGAGACAGAGGGAGAGAGAGAGAGCTTAAATGAGAGGGTTTTTGAGGTACTTTAGAAATGCTTACTTAACAACTGAGCTGGCAAAGCTGTTTATTTACTTGAAAAGGGCATCAATTTATTTTTTACTAAATAGTTGTGATGCGGATAAGCAATGGTTAACAGTCGGTAGAGCATTTCTCTTTTGCTGAGGCCTAAATTTCTGATTTCTTGAAGAACCTCGTTTATTCCTGCCAGCGGTACACCACACTATCGACAGCAAACTTGTTGTTATCATGCGAGTTCGCCACAGCGAGGTACTGGTGCCCAGCGTACGCAAACGGTCTGACGTCACTGGCTCCCTTGGTCTGTAGCTTTTGATGAAGTCTCAGCTGACGTCCGGTGATCCTGTAGATGGCAGACCTGACTTGGAGTCCGAGCTCGTCGCCTGCAGCCTGATTGGCCACCACTAGAAATGTATGTCCGGAGACAGCAAAAAATCTCGCGGCTTGTGCTCGATATGTAGTGATAGCTTGGACCAAAACAAAATGTGTCCCGTTCCATAGGTAGATATTTGAAGGGGCACTGTATGGAGAATTTGCGGAGATCGCGCTGGCCACAGCCAAATACACGCGGTTACCCCCAACGAAGCTGCTCACCTGCGAAACATAGCTCGACTCAAGAGTTTGGAATCTTACGAAACTGGAACCTGACCATTTGTAGAGTGTTGTGGCGTTGAACGGGGTCCAGCCCCCAGCAGCGATATAAAGCTCGTTGTTGATGAGAAGTGACGCACACGCTTGTGGTCTCGATGGTGTTGCAAGACTTTGTATTTCTACAAAGCTGCTGCTTTGCCATTCGAAGATCGAGAGCTTAGATTCAATATGATCTGGAAACAGCAGAAACTTGCGGTCGACAAGCGCGTAGAAGCAGACATCAAAGACAGTGACAGTTTGGATTACCTGCAAGTGCCGGAATCTGCCGCTTTCCCATCTGCAATACAACAGAAAGGAGAAAGATTTCTTTACGACTGGTTTCCCATTCTGCATTCTGATGTATGAGAAGTACAATACTCCACGAAATAATAACATAATATAACATAGAATGCCATACAATACCATGCCATACGATAGCATAACTTAACTTAACATAACATAACACAACACAACACAACACAACATAACATAACACAACACAGCACAACACAACACAACACAACATAACATGACTTAACATAACATAGCGTAACATAACTTGCCCTTAGCATTATATATAAATACCCAAATTTCTCTATTAATCCCCCTTCTCTAGTAACCTCTCCCCCCTTTCCGAAGTGAGAAATATGTTAAGCTTTCTAATAATCTCCACTTCTAAAGTTCTTACAGAAATAATCCGACCCGGTGGACTTTTAAGATAGAGAAGTTAAGGTAAAACCAAAAGTATATATAAAGATATACTTGAGCAGAGCCCTCAATGGGACGGTGCTGAATTGTTTTAACAAAAAATGGACAATCTGCGAATTGTGGTTGCTTTTAAGCCCAACGTACACGAGAAAAAGTGCTGAGCGCAAAAGTCTGGCGAATAAAATCTGTGTCGTTGCATTTGCAGTAAAATGTATTGTGAGAATTTGGTTTTGATCGTTTTTGCCACGTATACTTACGCGTCAAGAAGGCGAATAGAAAGTAGGACGTTCTAAAACAATAAACGCAAATATAGAATACAATGACTTTGCGTGGGATCCAACCGGCTTACCACATTTTCGAAATCTTCTTAAAAAGGACGTAATCAGTCGGGCCCAATCCACACGTGTCCACGGACTGGGCCTCAGTTTTGTGCTGGTTTTGTTGTTTTTTACGGAACGTGAACAGTAGGTATGAATTATTTCAATCTTTGTCCACCTTCAAAATTGAAGCTTGTAGTTTTTATTGTTCACACACTTTAATGTGAACTTAAATAGAAAGAAACAAGAAAAGAGAAAATTAAAGTTAAATACCCGGCAGCCGTCTTTCATGATGTTCGCTCCCGAGCTAGTTATGTAAGGTCCTAACTGAATTCTCATCTTGTGCGCGCATTTTGAGTATGGCTCAGCTAAATTCATCAAATAGCCAATATATCTCATAAGCGACATTTTTTAGAGCCTGTAGAAGCTTTTGCAGCAGTGACCAAATAACAGCTGTCTCTATAATGAGAAATTGAAGGAACAAATAAATATATGCCACAACAGGGGTTTTCCACCCACCCATGCATAGCGAGGTTTTCATTAATGTCTGACAAATCTTGGGTATATACTTACCTGTAGATGTCCACTTTCATTTTCGTGGTATTTGAGTCGACTCTGTTACCAATTGCCAAGAAGAACTTTCCTTCAAAGGAGAAATGTTCCACAAATGCAGCGCCAAATGTTGGAAGTGTTTGATTGAGAGCAAAGGCGTTGCCATGAAGACGATAAAGTGGCGAGCGGTTCGCATTCTTGTCCGATTTGTCAAGTTTATAACCGCCACGATTGGCGAAGACGACAAATAGCGTTTTGTTTATCTCGAAAGCAGTGACCGCGCTGGCTCCAACTGTCGGAAGATGCTGGTACAGTCTGAACTCTTTTGCTATTTCTAGAAAAACAAAAACATCAGTTTGTTAATCAGTCGTCCAGTGCCACTGTCTTGATATGATTAGTGCGATAATTTAACACGGTATACAAGATAAACTCACGCAAATTTCCAATCATCCATGACCAAATGTGGTGGTAAATCCACTAGTTGTTTTTCGTATTTACTAACAAGGATATTCTTTTATTCAATCATTCATTGGTCATTCAGTCATTTATTTGTTTGTTACTTTTCAGTTTTATTGTTTCATCTATCCATTTGTTTATTCATGCATTGAGTCATTCGTTCGTTCATTAATTTTTTCCTTTTTCTTTTACCTAGTTCATCCACTCTTTCATTTATTCATCCATTCTTCATGATCATTAATTAATTAATTAATCAATCAACCTATTTCTTCATTTCAGACTGCTTGAAATTCCAACGTCACCGAGTTTGTGTATGCTAACTATCAATATTATTACTATTGTGATCGTTATTATCTGATCTTCTAGCGCCCCATCCACCTATACACCAGGTTTAGTCGGCTCGGTATCATCATCATCATCATCACTGTTATATTATCATTACCATTATCAGGGTCATATATTGTTATTATCATTATCATTATTATTACTATTGTGATCGTTATAATTATCTGATCTTTGTCATTATCAGTTTTATATCATTATCATTATTATTGTTATGATTATAATTATAATTATGATTATTACTATTATTGTTATCATAATTGTTATTGTTATTGCCATTATGTGAATGTTAGACCCCTACCCACCTATACAGCGGGTCCCGTTGGCCCGGTATCCCGTAGGACAGCGGCAGCTGTAGTCTCCTGGTGTATTAACACACGTGGCCAACGAGTCACATTTGTGTGTACCCACAGCACACTCATCTGCAAAAAAGGGTCCTCGTCTTGGATCGGTCTTTTAAATTTTAGACTTAATAGATCTTAGTTAAACATTATGTAAAGCAAGAAGATTTATTGAAACAAATATCGGGATACGGGTTTACTTGTTTTTCAAACTAGTACTCACAAGTTTACGCCTCCACTGAAATAAATGCTCCTACTAAAGAGTAATAATTATATAAGAATAAAGAATCTATTGGGTTTGTTCAAACACGGCATTTTGCAAGTCAACGCTAACAATCCTACTTAGCCTGCACACACAAATAATCATTCTTAAACCATCAGTTGCAGAACTTAGCAAGTGAGTGTTTTTACTCACCGATGTCTCGGCAAAGAATGTCGGTCCCATTCCTTCCCAAGAAACGGAAACCTTCAAAACAGCCGCAAGATCTGTTTCCAGGTTCATTAATACACTTCTGACTGCAGCCGCCATTGTCTATGTCACACTCGTTCACATCACCGCATGTCACGCCATCTTCCTGTAGAACGTAACCGTGTTGGCACGAGCACTCAAACGAGCCAGCGGTGTTGCGGCAGAAGTGGTCACAGTCGCCCAAGCCAAAATTCCAGGCACATTCGTCTATGTCCTGACAGTTGCGTGACCTACGAGTGAACAAAAATTTGTACAAATGCACGGACTATTTATAAATAGACCAGTTTCGTACTCCCAGTTGCCGTTGGTTACAATGACTATAGACTCGTTTTTACAGCACGAGCCTCAATCTGACGTTAAGTATTCATAAATTCCAGAGTTGATATGAGCTAATCACAGCTCAATGTATTGTAGGAGATTCAGATCTCGCCGGTATTTGTGAATATTTAACATCAGGACGAGGCTCGTGCTGTAAAGACGAGTCCAATGTCGTTGTAATCAGCGGCAACCGGGAATACAAAACTGGTCTATTAAGACACAAACGGTAGAGATACATAATACGTCAGTAACGTACTCGGCTAATGATATTTGACAAACGTGGCAATAATTTTAACTGACGCGAGATTTGAACTGGGCCATTGAATAAGTTTTTGCGGATGGGCAAATTTCACCAAAAATTTCAAATAACTTAAAGGTATTTGTGGGTCAGTTGATTTATATTCAGACTGTTAGAATGATAAACTAAATTTGGCAAAGTTTTTCTTACGTTGACTGTTTCTTTTGTCAAACCTTTTCAGTCGTGCATTTAAATTCAAAACCTTCTCTTTTTCTAACTCGTTCCATTCCGCGTCAAGCACCAACTCAACGGACAGATTTAGTCCATGTTCTTGGCGGAATAAGTTTATGTCTTGAACCAGTTGATGTTAGTAGAGGGCTTTCGTAAAAGCCAACAAAGTCGGGACTAACGTACGAAAGGCGAGAAATTTAGAACATACATGAGCTGATGAAAAACAACAACAGTGAGAATAAATAAAATAATAATAGTAGTAATAATAATGAAAATAATAACAGTAATAATTATAAAGAAATTAATAATATAATTATTAATCTGTATATAAATTCAAACTCAAACATGTCACACATTACTCTCTTCTTGATCAACATATCACACAACTCTCACTCCGAGTTGGTAGCGTTATACAATAATCTACATTCACAGTGGTAACATGTCACACAACACTCCCTCCGAGTCGGTGGTGTTGTACCCATATCTACATTCACAATGGTAACATGTCACACAACACTCACTCCGAGTCGGTGGCGTTGTACCAATATCTGCATTCACAATGGTGACATGACACACAACACTCAATCCGAGTCGGTGGTGTTGTAACAATATCTACATTCACATTGGTATCATGTCACACAACACTCACTCCGAGTCGGTGGCGTTGTACCCATATCTACATTCACAGTGGTATCATGTCACACAACACTCACTCCGAGTCGGTGGCGTTGTACCCATATGTACATTCACAGTGGTATCATGTCACACAGCACTCACTCCGAGTCGGTGGCGTTATACCCATATGTACATTCACAGTGGTATCATGTCACACAACACTCCCTCCGAGTCGGTGGCGTTGTACCCATATCTACATTCACAATGGTAACATGTCACACAACACTCACTCCGAGTCCACTTATGTCCAGAAATGGACTCGATGACGAAAAACACGGATTTCTCAGTTTTTCGGGATTCTCGCAACGCAGATTATGTTAATTCATCTTACTGACTTTGTGACGATTTTCTCGGTTTTCTCAATTTTCGTGTTTTCTGCAACGCAGTTTCGTTAAAGCTTCAACAAAAATCTGAAGTTTTTGTGTTTTTCGTCATTGAGTCCATTTCTGGACATATCTCTCCGAGCCGGCAGCGTTGAACCCATATCTACATTCACAAGGGTAACTTGTCACACAACACTCACTCCGAGTCGGTGGCGTTGTACTCGTATCTACATTCACAAGGGTAACTTGTCACAAAACACTCACTCCGAGTCGGTGGCGTTGTACTCGCATCTACATTCACAATGGTAATATGTCACAAAACACTCACTCCGAGTCGGTGGCGTTGTACTTGTATCTACATTCACAATGGTAACATGTCACAAAACACTCACTCCGAGTCGCTAGCGTTATACAATTATCTACATTCACAGTGGTAACATGTTACACAACACTCACTCCGATTCGGTGGCGTTATTCTCATATCTACATTCACAATTGTAACTTGTTACACAACACTCCCTCCGAGTACCTATATCTACATTCACAATGGTAACTCGTAGCACAAAACTCCCTCCGAGTCGTTGGCGTTATAACAATATCTACATTCACATTGGTAAAATATCACACAACAGTCACTCTGAATCGGTGGCGTTGTACCCGTATCTACGTTCACAATGGTATTGTGTCACACAACACTCGCTCTGAATCGGTTGCGTTATACCCATATCTATACTGACTATGGCAATATGTCACACAACACTCACTCTGAATCCGTGGCGTTGTACCCATATTCACATTCACAGTGGTAGCTTCCCCTGCTGTTCAAACACGTTTGTTCACAGCCCCCGTTCGCTGTCAGGCACTCATCGATGTCCACACACCGGACCCTGTCAGCTGCTTGTGCATAGCCTGGGTCACAATCACAGAAGTAACTGAAAGACAAAACCCCGCAATATTGGCATTCTTAGTGCTATAAATTAAAGTTTATTGATTGTTTAGATGTGTTTATTTGTTTGCCTTTGTGCCGTATCTGCAACAAGAAATATATTTGCTAATAAAGTTTAATAACAATTTCTAAGGTTATATTGCACAGATCTCGTTATTCCTGTTTTCAGCTGCGCATTACAACCTCATAGAAAACGGAACTAGTAATACTAAAAATAGCTACCCAGATGAATATAACGTACTTGAACTTCAGCGTGGGATACCGTTTCGGCAGAAGATATTTTTTGGAAAATAACTCGGCAATTCAAATTTTAAAATCGCCTTCAGACGAAATCAGCTGAGAGAAAACCATCTCCATTCCATTATGAACCACCAATATGTTTAATTCCTTGTGGTACGGATCTTGCGAGTCGACATGTCGCCTCGTATCATATTCTCCAAGCAGCCCCTTACT
>JAOBRG010345714.1:2780-14003 GCA_027574985.1 Umimayanthus nakama | reverse complement strand
TGGTGGTTGATGTCCAATGGCTTAGGTCCTCAAAAACCAGTAATCTTACCTTAAAAAGTCCTTAAAAAGTCCTAAAAGTTTACTTTGAGAAAAGTGGACACACCCTGTATCTAAATGAAATTTATCTTATTTACAATATAATTCATATAGTTAGTCAGTGTATACTTACTCTTTAAAGAAAAGTGTTGTTTATAAATACAATGGAGTTTGCGGATTGGCACGAAATGAGAAAGATTGACGGGCACAAACAGTAGAAAGTAGACCGTTTGTGGACGTGCAAGAGCACACACACACACACAAACACGTAAGCCGTAGAAATCAAAACACATAGGTAATAACCATCACAAATAGCAAAGGCACCGATGAATAACTAAAGTAGAAAAGTTGGTTTGACTTACAATCGTGTTGATATGTAACTTGTTGTGCTTTTCTCTTGTGTTTGCAGAGTCGCTCAAACATCATCACCCGGCGCGCCAAGGAGCTCTCCCGGTCACTTTTTGGATTGCTTTGGTCTTTCTGATTGTGGGCTTTCACCTTTATTTGGCCAAACTGATTTACACTGAATGTTTTAGGGATAACACGCGATCAAAAGTCTACTTAAGTTGACCGCCTTCATTGCATGATGGGGTAACTTTATTATAACTACCAGATTGCTTCACTAGTTTTCTTTCTTTTTCAAACACAATTCTCTCATGAAGTGACACTAGAAATCTTACAAGAGATGTCAGTGGTGCTATATATCTCCTTATGCAAACCTAATAAGCCGTTGTTCTGTGCATACTTTCCTAGGCATAGCCGTACTGTTGCTTTAACTCACAGTAAAAGCCATGCTTAACTGAGGCCTTGGTAACTCGTTGTCTGTGTTGACGCACATTTTGCCATAAAATAAAATGATGAATTGAATTAGCTTTTTGCAAACTATATAAAAGAAAAATCGGCGACGTTTAGTAGCGAATCTTTACAAATGATTTTATTCGAAAACCGAGAACAAAAGAATTTTTTTAAAAAGGCACGACTCGTGTATTTCCATAGCAAGATAATCGATTTTATCCAAAATGCAATACAGACTTGTTAATAAATACAATTAAATACCTGTTAAAAGAAGATACAATCAGGTTGTCTTGAATACAGTTGATACGATGTGCTGTTATAGTTATGGAGACTGAATGAAGATTCACTTGTTTCGAACGAAATGGATTTTATCGTTTGGTTCTCTAAAGAAAACATGGACAATGGATTAGTTCCAGTTTTTTAGTTGTACGTTTATACTTCTGTTTTCACTAGATATACCAACAATTGTTAAACGATATGATATTTATTTAGAATATAATTGTACAAAATAAAGAGTATTACAGCTGCCACTGTATTGTCTCATTACTGTTGTTTGTTTCTTGTTTATCTGACTCCGAGTTAATGCGGGAGCGGTCGATCACAGATGTATTATCAACAAATGTGAAATTAATGAGCAAGTAAAATTTTTTGGACAAGAGTGCATTTCAGGAGGTGTTGAGATGTTACTGATGAAGTGGGTAAGCAGATAGTGGTGAGAACGTTGAATGGTACCACAAGACATGATATTACAATACCTGCTTTTGGAACTGGCATTTTCCCACGTGTTTGACATAATGTGTGTTGTTACATAAATATGTAATCGCGTGCTTAACACTCAATGGGCCGTGGTCAATCTTATCGTTAATATTTATACCAACCCATGACAGGAAATGATTAATAGTAGTTTTACCAGCTCGGGAACTTGTGGTTTCTATAGTTACTTTTCATTGAACGTTCTCAGACCATTTTGTACATGTCTTCAGTTGCGCTACTGCTCCTTCAGTCAGAAGTTCATTTTTAAGACATTCTCTCCAAGGTAAGTTCAATTCCTCCACTTTGTACAGTGGAACGTGGATTTTACGATGTGCCTCGGGAGAAGAAAAACGTATCGTAAAATCGAGGTATCGTTGCAAAGAGGCCCTCGATTTTGCGATATTAAGGTGAAGTTATAGGAAATATCGTTGTATGGAGGTCGAGTTGGAGTGATTTTTTTGCTGTGTACTGTGTTTCATTTGTGGTTGTGATAAAATGTACATTAATGTACAGTATCATTTGTACAGCTTGGCTTATTTATTATACTAAATAATTATAATATATTTGAGACTCTGCACTGCACAGTACGGCTGATCACTGAATTACGCTTCATAAACACAACGCATTACTGTACAGACTACTGTATATTCTTTTGCCAGAACAGTAAACGTTTGAACAGTATTTTGACGTGTGTTCCTCGCCGTTTGTCGATATCCGGAACCAGCTATATCGCTGTATCCAGATCAAATTGCACCCTTGAGAAAATAGATTTGCATCGTAAAATCAAAGATATCGTTGTATCGAGTATCGTTAGATCGAGGTCTTTTTTCATACATTTTACTGTATTTTTAACGGGAGAAAGAAACGTTATCGTAAAATCGAGGATACCGTTAGATCGAGTATCGTAAAATCCAGGTCCCACTGTATATCTCTTCAGTTGCAGGGTACAAAAGGTGGGGTTTGCCTTCCTTAGTTAGTGCAGTAGCTTCCACCAACCTAAATTTGGTGTCTGATCCAATTCGCCACCGCAGTTTAAAAACAACACGACCACATGGTTAACGTAGACTCCTTTCAATTTTTATTCAATACTATTGAAATTCGTTCAGAGGTCCACGTCAAAAAACATTGATTCGCAAAGCAGCGTTACTGTTAAGCTAGAAATTGTCTTTGTTTTAATCTTCAGGATCTCAAGATAACTGACTGACATGAATGTTCTCCACAAGAAAACCAAGCATACAAATTTGGTATTAGTTTTCGGAAAGAAACGATGATGTGTTAGGAGATTCGGGTGTCTTATTCCACTATGTACATTACAACATACTGAATTCATATAAACACTCTTTCTTTATCAGATCAATCTCAACGTGAACTGACAATGAAGCGAAGCTGTTACTACAAGTTTTTCTTGCTAGTGTATGCATCACTGACCGCGCCGTGTTATGGATGAGCTCCACTTTGAAATAGCTATATAAACTTGCACTATTAAACTTTTGTTCAAACCCCTTCCCATTCCCTTTTCAGTTTGCATGCAAAGTAAGGTAATTATAAACAGTCTTCGCCTACGTCGTTCTTTTCAGAGTCGGCGCCAACGCCCTCTTTACGTTTCATTTACGTCCCCTAATCCGTTTGGATGATTTACTTTTGCAAGCAAAAGGTCTGAAATTCTAAAGCACTAAGTCTTTTTGTAAATAAGTGGTATGTTTTAGTTTATTAAACGTTAGACTTTATTTTAAGACTAAGTTCTTTTTGACAATAATTTCCCTTTAAAAAAAACCCTTTATGACTTGAACCTCATGTTTTTGTTCTTGGCATGGTTCAAAAAAAATATGTTAAGCTCCATGGAGACCGTTAACATGTAAACGGAGCCCTACATGACTTCAAAGGAATAAGTTTGAACAAGAATTTCTAAATCTAATACATGTACGAAAAAACCTAAACGGCTTTTGGTTGCAAAGGAAAAAAAACTCGGCAGCACCTCAAATTGTTAGAAAAACTTGTACGATACAGTTTTCGCGACTGCATTACAACTGATTCTTCTTCAACAGATTTCAATTTGTACAATTTTGACTGATGTCTTGGGTCTTAGATGACTACAAAAAGATTTTGTCAGCGTGGAATCAGTACCAAGGCTCCGTTTTGAGCCCATGTAAGTGTAATATAATGCGGAAAAGTCCTTGTCGATCTGCCAACATGAATTATCAGATCACACAGCACTTTTTTTGAAAAATTTGTTCAGTTATGAATAGGTAAATCAACTACACTGCGTGTAGTTAAATAAATCATCATGTAGACAAAAACGATCCCTTAATTTGAACGTCGAATAAAAATAACTCATGGTAAAGAAAAATCCTGTTTAGAAGGAAGAAGAAACAAATCCAAATACAGTCTTTCATTGTGAAGCCCCATTAATTGTTACATGTGAGAAATTTGCCAATACTGATTTCGTTTTGCGCCTATATGTTTCCATAGAATATTGGCAAGATAAATCCACGCAGAACTAACGCAATGACAACTACTGTTGCCTTCAGCATTCTCGGATGGCCGTTATTACTCCTAGCTTGGATTACAGGTACATATTGATCTTTATACCTTTTAGTGAAGGCAAGTTTTTGCTTCCTTGTTATCACATTTGGTTTTATGAGCTACTTAAACTTTGGAGGGAGAATGTAGCGCAGGAATGATATTTTTTACCGGCAAAATCGTGCAGAACCTGGTAAAAATACATATTAGTAAGGTCAGATAATTAAATTTGGTATATAGTAATAAAGTCATAACCGTAACCTTGATCACACTTTTGATAACAATAATTGTAGTAGTATTAATGATATAAATAATAGTTTTAAAAGCAGTGATAAAATGAGTAACAATTAAAATAACGGTAGTTATCAAAATAAAAAAACTATAAAGTCGCATAATTTTATCTACAATGTAGTTACAAATTTTCACTGCGTGTTTTAGTTATCCAATTGCAACTAAATTATGCCGTCGAAAAGCCTTAAAAAATAAGTAAACATTAAAGAAATACTTTACTGCCTTGTCAGTGTTTCTCCAAATCTTCTTCAAAAATTGTGTCTACAAGTAGAAGAAGGGTTCTTGATCTACTTTGAAACTTTATTTCCATTTTCCTAGATCCGGGAATGTGCAAAGTCCACCGACAGTATAACAAATCTGCTCTTGCAGAGGGTAAGTGGTAAACCTTTAAATTGTTTCTTAGTTGTTCTGTAACTGAAAGAAAACATTTTAGTTCTACTTTGTCATTTCAGTAATGTTGTATTGTGAACAAAACGTGCTAAAATAAATTTTTCCGCTCCAATTTCTGTGTCGTAACAACCACTTTCCAGGATATGCGCTGGAGCCTGCAAATTCAAGATGGCGGCATATCTAGTCCAGAAGTCTGAATCGCTGCCACAGCCTTGGAATTTTGTTTCAATTTTCTCTCTACTTTCTTGGATTTGAAAAGGCGCTCAAGAGAAGATCCTGGTAATTAGGTTGGCATGGCAACGAAGTATCTGTGTGGTTTTTTGTTAAACACTCTGTAGAGGTTGATCAAGACCAACTGAACACTCATCAGAAGATTTTAAGTTGCTGCTTTGTCTAGCTTATTGTTAAAACGTATTTGGACATAAGTTGCCATTTATCGTGTCACAGTGGCGTTAACATAACAACGGTACAACTTCACTTCTGATACAGGTCACAAACTTTGTTTCACATTAGCATCTTGAATCAATATGCAGTAAAAGAAGTTGGCAGATTGAGAAATTCACTCATCTGCCATCATCCCAACCTGAATCCGCTTGCCTAATTTCGTAACAGAATTCCATACAATCCAGCTTGTGAGATGAACTCAGACATTTTTTAAGGATTTCAAGTTTTTTCTTCTGGTTGGTATTCAGGTGGAGACAGACGCCATTTGGGTCAGTTCAGGCGGCTCACGAACGCTGCGACTGGCGGGGCCCCGTCTGCCTCCTCCATGATCGACTACGGCTGCTGGTGTGGCCCGGGGGGACACGGGAAGGTTGTCGATGACCTGGACCTGTACGTACTTGCTTCTAGTTTACTTTTTTCGTGCCTTCAACCTACTTTTGCTGGGCTTTTATGATCCACAACATAGAGTATGGGTTGGGGCGGGAGACGTTCGCTCCCTAACTTTATTATCATAAGCCCTTAAGAATTGCACTAACCTCCTGTCCCTGAAAAAAACACTCTCAAAGTACTACTTTAGCAAACTTCCAGCCTAGCAGCCACCAAAGTAAACTGTTTGAATATCCTTTTGTGCTACTTTTAAATATGTACGTTTTGACTGTTTATTTTATTAAAAGGGTAGGTTACCAATTGGGACCATGTCCTGTTACCATATCCCTGTCACACTGTATTTAGTTTTTCTTTTTTCTTCTATTTTTTCATTTATTTTTATTGTAATTGTTGTATTTGCATATAGATCTGTGGCTAGCAACGTGAAAAATGGTAGCGTAATTAATTGAGACACTGTTCATACTTAATACCAAACAAAGTTTAAACATGTCGTCGTATAAGTTTTATTGTCACCAGCTTGGAAATATGCTGGTTTCTGAGAAAACCGTTTAACAGAAAGCGACTTGGAAAACACTGAGCGATAAGAAGTCAGACAATTTATAGTACTAGGTTTTATCTTTGGGAAGTGACATTTGAACATATTATAAGGAACCTCCTTTTTCCCCAGTAAAGATAAGGTTAAGTCTATTATTTTTGTTGTTGTTGATGTCTTTGGGTAATCCTGATTGATAAAGCATGTTACTCAGAGCATGCAGACATACCCTGAACAGAGAAGGGAGCATTGTGTCCTTCCGTCGGTTTTGAACTGAGACTGCTCAGGCCACAGATCACGACACTTAAGAACTTTAAAATAGTATTCCATGTGTTAACATACAGGCTGTTAGAAGAACACGAGAGTAGCGTAGATCACTTACCTTCTTTTTTCTTGCCCTCACCGAGGGACCGACCCTGGGCTTGTGGGAAAAGAGAAAGTTCTCTACGAGACATCGATTGATTGGCACTTTGTTCAACCTCGTTCCAAGGCTCTTTTCCCTTTCCCGGTCCCCGAGACCGGGAAAGGGAAAAGAGCCTGGGAACGAGGTTGCACTTTCGCGTCCTGTGCAAACGTGTTAATCGTTGGAATGTGGTTTTTGATAAAATATACCACAGAGTAAGAAAGGGTAAAAGGAAGAATTAAAATGTAAACGGCGCCATGCATTGGATACTTTGATGCGCTTTTCCTGCGGCCGCTTGTGTCAACATACAGAATTGTCCAAAACTGTGCTAAACTCGTAATTTCAAAATTCGTAAAACTCACGGGCGAAGACAGTTACATTGAAAATTGATGTAGGCGGCTAATAGTTCCTTTGCTTGGTTGCTATGCAGAGTTTGTAAAAGACTTTCTATACTTTGGTTTGCCGATCGGTGGCTTTCTTTTCACTTTACATGCAGATGCTGTAAAGTTCACGATACTTGTTACGGTCGGATCGACAGCTGGCCGGGTAGTACTTGTACTATCAGCCCGTATACGACGCAGTACAGAACTAAGACGGTAGACGGAGTAGAGAAGTGCGGTATGGTTTTTATAATTTATTTTATTTATTTATTTTTAGACAGAGATGCCAAGTTCAGCTAAGCTGGTTTGAATGGGGTTCTGTTTTAAAAAGTAACTAACAAACATAAATTTTAAATACAATACAAAAATTACATTAATCTAAAGTTAAAGAATGCTAAAAGGAGACATACGGTAAATATTAAAGGCAATAATATTAGTTTAGCTAGCTAGATCTTAACTGGAAGTGTTTTTTGAGGCCTGACTTAAAATTATTTAGATCACGTGCCCTCCTTAGGTCCAGCGGTAAGGAATTCCAGGTCTTAGTACCGCTGAACCTAAAGGAGCCCTGATATTTTGATGTTTTGAAACAAATAATGATCATTGTTATGTGGACACCAATCGTAATAAGCCATAGAACTTTAAGTTTTCAGCGCAGAACTCTTGCAATTGTGCAACTTTTTAATTTTTTTTGCATCTTTGTGTCGCAGCTGAGATGACTGAATACAGAGACAGTGACACTGAAGTCGAGTGTAAATACGATCTGTGCCGCTGTGACTTTGACGCCGCGCAGTGTATCGGGAGGCTGAAGGAGACCTACGATACTTCACACTACGACTACAGTGACAACCACGTCTGTGAGAACACAGGTTAACTGCTTTGTTAATTTGAGTTTTTTTATTTGTATGCTTGTTTATTTGTTTGCTTATTTGCTTGCTTTGTTGGTCAGTATTTTTTTGCGCTGGAGACTGTACGCTAAATATGTGATTTAGTCAACGTGGGTTGATATGGAATGTTTTTCGCTGTGAAGTTGATCATGAGGCAGATGCTTTAGGCACGAGCATTAGCCCTTTGTCAAAGCGCAAGGTTCGCCGGTTGTGTGCCTTGCAGGCAGCGAACATTACATTGACGAATCTAAATATTGAGTCTGACGGATCGAGAGATAGATTATATATAACCTTGCTCATTCTATTTTAGTATCATTCCAATTAACAACAGCAAAAAATTCAGGTGCATAAAGCTAACCAGAAACCAGTGGCTGGGTTGTCAGTTTGGCGTATGTTCATATGCAGTAAGTTGTCTTTGTTTTCGTACCATAGACGTAGTTGTACTGGCCTCATACAACATGCGTTGTCACAAATCGCCATACATATAATCAAAGTTTGAAATATATATTTTGGTGATCCAAGATACCTGCATTTTTTAGCCGTTTATAAGTAGCGCAGCTAGTGACTTTATGAATATTTTTATTGCGTAGGAGATGCATACACGAGGAATTCGGCTGACGTCGCCATTTTGATCCAAGGCAGTCACAGTATTACTACACAGACAACCGAGAAGATGAAATCCATTGCTGAGGAACTGGTGACACTTCTAGATTCCTCCTCGATAGACTTCAAGTTCTCGTTCGGAGTTTATGCAACGGAGATTCAAATGAGTCCCTTTAGTGATGGGACGTCAACCAGCGCAATTATCGCAAGTTATCCAACCGAAGAAATTGGCGAAGACACCTACACAGAAACTGCTCTTCAAGAAATCGAAAGCAAGTTTAATGGCGGCGATGAAGGAGTGAGAGGTGGTGACACTCCTAAGGTGGGTTTCCTCTTCTGCTGCGGTATGTTATAACCCCCCCCCCCGGTTATATGCTTTCCTGGTTTTGAACCTCGCCCTGGATTGCAAAGCCTTGTCCACTTGGGCAATAAGCCGCTCTGGGTTGTAAATGCCCTGGGTTTATTAAGGTCTTAAGGTCTCTGGTTTATAGGCTTCCACGCGTACGGGTGATAAACCCCATGGGTAATAAGCCCCCTTGATTATAACCTTCCCCCATCCCACGTTGGAAACCACTGCTACGCTTCGCAATTACCCAATGACCTTTAGACGTTACTAATGAGGCATGATTTCTCAGACATCCGCATGGTTTACAAGCAGCCAGATTTATTGGAATTTTTCAAACCCGAAGGCCCAAAGTCGGGTTCCTCTCAGTCCCCCTAATTTTTTTCTTATTTAGGGGCGGACTATCAGATCTCCGGGGAAGGGGTTGGGCCCCCAAAAAAATCGGACAACCAAAATAGTTAGGAAAAAAAACATGCAAAAGTGCGACCACTAAGAAAATCTCAGCATTGGCCAAAAAGACATCTTGCAGCCCCAAAGCTACCTAAAAAACCATACACAAAAAACTGCCCACCGCCCTTCTCGTAGATTTGATAGTGCGCCCCTAAGCGCGGATAATGATCCCAACAGATTGTGGTGCTGATGACAGATGGTGTCTCTGAAGAGGCCCAAGACACCGTTTCAGAGGTGTACAGCATCGCCAAAAAAGCAAAACGGATAAAGGATAACAGTAACATCAAGATTGTTGGAGCTGTGGTCCCGACCACGCAGCGCACTCCGCGAATTGACGAACTTCAAAGCGTCGTCTCAGAGAAAATTGACGCGATTGACGCGACAGCGAGTACTGTATCAGCTAATGACGTGGCACAGCAGCTGGCGTTTCGCGTAAAGCGTTGGGTGAAACCAGGTGAGATTTGGTCAGTTAATCTCACCAGCCGACTCACAAGTCTGTAACTTGCATTCAACTTGCTTTCAATTTTGGCTAGGTTTGGCTATCTTTGTATTTTCATACTTCTTGGGAGATACGAGTTTCACTTTCTGTGTAAAAACTATTTTACTCACTGCGAGTGATTTCTACCGCTCAAAAACTAAACTAGAATCCATTTCTTCTAGTTCCCGTAAAACATCCTATATGTATTTGCCAAGTATTCCTTATAAGAATCTGTATTAGCTGGAACTTTTCCTTTGTTTAAAATAGCGTTGTTCAAACCCGCTCAATTGCTCCACAGTTCTTTACAGCATCGTGGTGAAAACTGCAGAAAGCTGGAATCCACTCAGCGTTGAGGGAACAGACGATTACGTGCAAATCAAGATTATGGGCCCAAACGGAGAGACAGGCCCTCACTTGTTGACGAAACCCAGTAAAACACAGGGCGACATTTTTGAAGAAGGACAGTAAGTCACTTATCATTTCAGTGTCAGTGTTTTTATGAATTCGTTCAGTGTTTTATAAATTCCCATTACGGTTTTTTTCATGTGCAGGATGGAAGTTTCTGAATAAATAATCAAAACTGGAAGTTACCAGTGGTCAACTATTTAGTTATTTTAATTGGTTAGATGTTTAGCTTCAGCATTTCAGGACAAATCTCAGTTCTCATATCGAACTTCAGTGGATGTATTACTGCTTTAAGAAAATAATTTCGACTTCTTAGTTCTTCCAATTCGGAATAATTATTTTGACAATAGACAACCATTGTTTGTTTTTGAAAGTAAAATATGGTCCTATAAATGAATGCAGTGAGATTTATATGGAAAGGTAAAACAAGAATTGATTTTCCACAGAGATTGGGTCAATATGTTTTAAAAAAAAGCAACTGAGGTCATTCAGTACAAAAGTAATTCATTTGTTACAAAACGGCTAGTGTACTTGTTTAAGCAATACCGTTAACTCAATGATCAATTGCATCTGTCTTCATTTTACAAAAAATGAGTTGCACTATGTCTTTTTACGTTTCTCGAAAAATTAATCAAGCCGTTTTCTGGCACGGAGACTTAGGACGTGAGACCGGTTAGCATACTACTTTGTCTCGATATCATGTAAAATCGCGATCATAATGACAACAACAGTAATGATCATGATAATGGTCAACTTTAATTAAAGGGCCGAAGTGCAAGTATACGTAATTTTACTGAAAACCAGTTCACCTTTTGTCCCGGCTTCCATCCCAGGACGGACAACTTCCGCTTCTCTGATGGCGATGTTGGTATCATCGACCAGGTAGCAGTAAAGAGAACCAAGTCAGGACTAGGTGTCCATGATGACGACTGGAAACTAGAAACGGTAAATAATATATACTAGTAGCGGTAGTAGTAGTAGTAGTAGTAGAAATAGTAGTAGTAGTAGTAGCAGTAGTAGTAGCAGTAGTAGTAGTAGTAGTAGTGGTAGTGGTAGTAGTAGTAGTAGTAGTAGCAGTAGTAGTAGTAATAGTAGTAGAGTAGAGTATGCCTTTATTTAAACACGGTAA
>JAOBRG010345703.1:0-14006 GCA_027574985.1 Umimayanthus nakama | reverse complement strand
CATGTCTAGGAAATGGTACGTACCGTATTTATTCGAATAAGCTGATTTTAGGGTGGGTGCTTTTCCGAGATGGGCGCCTATTAAATTTTCACCCTTTTTCAGTAAGTTGATATTCCATCAACAAAGAAAAAATTAGAGAACACTGCTCTCACATTTTACCAAGTATTTACGGTTTTTTTTTTTGCCGGGGAGAGGGAGGGGGTATTCAATACTGGGCGCTTATTAACCCATTTGGTCACCAGGATGGGTGCTTATTAACCTTCGAGCGGAGATCTCTTATATCGCAACGAAGAACGAGATGGGTAGGCGCTTATTTGAGGTGGGCACTTGTTCGAGGTGGGCACTTTTTCGAATAAATACGGTAATTTGTGTTTGGAACGAGCATGAACTACCCTAATTAACAAGTCCGATTAGAACTTCTACAACTACAGTCTACTGTTGAATGGACAAGTGGTCGACGAGGAAATCAAGCGCTAAAACAAGTATGTCAGGGTTGACATGGCAACACCAAGAAAAGTCGCCAATGTTGCGACACTACGGGAACTTTTACTGGTGGGCTTCGTTGGTGGTACAGTGCTTGGACCATAAGTTGGTTCAACGCAAGGGTCGTAGCTGGGTTTTGGGGAGCCTTCCCATCCAATGGGATACAACGATTTACAGCGCATTCCCCTCAGCCAGAGATCCAGTGGCCTGAAGTACTCTTTCAAAGCCTCCACGCTGAGCTTGTCAGAACCAGTCATCACCTTTAACGCTTCAGGCCAAGGTTTGCTTTTCCCCATTTGAAGCATCGCTCTGCAGTTGAGATTGTTTTAATTAATCAGCTTCATTTGGTACAATCTGGTGTAATGCAATCTAATTGAATATTCTATCATATCATATCACATCATATTACATTTTATTATATGGGCAACAGTGTTGTACTGGAAAACAAACCACTTATAGAATCCATATGACAGTACATCCGTGTCCCGAGTAGGATATTTTCCATATCTTCACTAGTGAAAATATCGCCGATTTCCGTACACTTCCGAAGATTTTCCGAAAATTTTAAAAATCATTAAAACTTCTGAAAATTATGTTCGAACCGTTTCCGAAGTTTTCCGAGAGTTTCCGAAGATTTCCGAACGCTTCCGAAGATTTTCGAAGATTTTTCGAAATTTATAAAAAAATTCATAGAAGCTTGTTCGGCGCCAATATAATAAAAAGAACATTACACGGTTTCCAAAGGATGTGGATTTTATCTTCTCGTGGCAAAAACATCTCACTCGTTTCGCTGCGCTCAACTCGTGAGATATTTTGGCCACTCGAAGATAAAATCCATATCTTTTGGAAACCGTGTAATATCCTCTATATATCGTATCGTATCGTGTCGTATTGTACATCTCATATCATATCAAACCATATCATCTTATATCTCCTATCATATCTCATATCATGTATCATATAACATAAAATTCAAGTACGGTTATATGTAAACAGGTAGTACGCAGGCACGGGAACAGGTATAGATAGAGTACAGTTTAAGGTACAGATACAAGTACGGTGTACATGTGATTATACAGGTAGAAATACATTATCACTCATTATGACTGTACCCAAAGTTCCTTTCGGTTCCAGTATTGACTGTTGACTATGACAACCTTTTTATGAAATAGCTGTATATGCTAACCTCTCGACCACTGTGCCACCAACGGATACAAGTATCAGAAAACAATCTTACCCCAGCTTCTTTCCTGCCTCTTTGGACTGATAGATGGAACACTGATGTAGGGGTCCTTTGAATCCAGCTGCTTTGCAGGCTGCTTTGTGAAACTGGAACTGCAGCACATAACTCATGAAGTACCTAAAATGAACAACAGAAAAATTCTATGTGGCATTTGTTTGTTAAAGAATAAATACCACACGACGGCATGCTGATTTGAATGCACACTTTAACTGACTATCGCTGTAAAGTAGCTCTGTTACTGATGCTTTCTATAGAATATAATATTAATAGTTAGTATAAGTTTCTATTTTACATTTATATTGTTGTAAACAGCTTTATTAGTCGCTCTAAATGCAATACAGTCGTTTAAGAAATGTGCAACATGTATTAATAAACTACTATTAATATTACTTTTATTTTATTATTATTATATGTTATTGTTATTATTTTTATTTTTATTAATATTATTATTATTAATGTGCGATTGTTTGCAATTGTCATGTCTCAGCTACTTCCCCCAACTTAGAAACACAGCACTTTTCTCAATGCATGAGCTTTTTCAAAGATAGACGATAATAGTCTAGTTTCAACGATGTCAGGAATGATAAACTTTCCATGCCAAGATTTGGCTTTCCTTGAGACTGTCCCAAGTGCATTTATTATTTGATGAGTAGTAGTAGTGGTAGTAGTATAATTGTTGTTGTTGTTGTTCTTCTTCTTCTTAATTTTATTAGAAGGCAATGTTGGAGTGATCCCTGTTGTTCCTTAAATGGACACATTCGATATTGTCATTACTTTCTTCTTTATCTTCATCATCATCATTACTATCATCATTATCATCATCATCGTTAACATAATCATCATTATCTTTATCATCACCATCATTATCATCAACTACAAAGTCGTTTTTAAAAACCGCCAGGTATTATGCTGATGTTAAACTCTGGAAAAAAAACAATGAATGAACAAGTTCTTTGCAACGTCTTAAAGTAGTAAAACTTTAAATGCAAATATTTAATGGTTTAATAAAAATTTTAGTTTCCACACAATAATCTTCCGTTTAAAAGTTAGTGTTAATTACTGAGGTGCAGGGCCGGATATATTGAGTTTTGTCAGCCTTAGACTAGTTGACAAAAAACAGCTAGACAATATTTTCACAATGACGGCTAATGCTTAACTAGCCTGAGGCTCAGCGAAATTTCTAGAGTACAGAAGCTGGAGAAAACGTTTACGTACATGTATATCTGTGTGTATACAGATTCGTGCATTCGTACATATTTTGCCTGCAGTTTATAACAAGAAATTTAAACACGGATTTCAAGAATGTCTGCAACATCAGTAACTAGAAAACAGTTTTCGGCTAGTTACTTTTCAGTTTTATTTCATAAACAGCTGTATTATTGTGCATTATAATATAGCTGACTGATTTCGCGCGCTGTGTTTCGTCAAGTTAATTTAGGTCCGTAAGTAACCATACGGACTTCTAGCTCTAGAATACTTGTCAAAACGTCACATGATTGCAATCTTTTCCCGGAATAATCAACAAAGCCATACAACAAACATCTTATTAGCCTCGTTTGCTAAGTCAGTACGCCAAGTTATGGATCCTCGTTTTTTCCCTTCTTGTTTTCATGGCACGCGCGCTTCGCGCTTAGGAAAAAACTCGGTCCGTATTTTGCCGTAAGGACCTCGCACTCGGCCAATAAGAGGTATTTTTATATGGCTGAATGATTTTGCGTGCTGTGATTGGTCAATTTCCAGGTCCGAAAGTAGCCGTACGGACCACCTTTTCAAAACCAGAATAATCAACAAAACCATGTAACAAACATCTTATTAGCCTCGTTTGCTCAGTCCGTATGGCAAGTTATGGATCCTCGTTTTTTCCTTCCTTGTTTTCATGTCCCGCGCGCTTCGCGCTTGGGCCATAAAAGGAAGGAAAAAACTCGGTCTATAACTTGCCGTACGGACCTCGCACTCGGCTAATAAGAAGTATTTCACGAACCTGATATACGGCGTGTTGTTAGGAATATGGTATTTGGAGCCTGGGTCAAAGTAGTGCTCTGATCGGTTGTTGGGTGCCTTGATCCCTTGGTACTTGGTTCTTAGTTCCCACCACTTGGCGTTGTAATCTGCCTCCGTGATCTTGCCTTCAAACACTTTCCATCTCCACTGGTCCATCAGGAAGCCGAATGGCAGAAAGGCAATCTTTCTGAGGGCCATCTTCATCATTGCATTAATATCGGTCTCTACATGAACCAATAATTATTGAGGAAAATGTTCAAAAGCGTAACTACGTAAGCTACAATCATAAGGCAAGCTTTTGTGTTGAGTTCTCAGTCCTGTATTGCCTAGTAATTTTTGAAAACGCACAGCTTTACATAACATACTTATATGTTTTTAAACTAAGAGTAATATTCACCAAAAGCGCTAGAATAGATAGTTAATTTGATGTAAAAAACAAAAAAAATTTTTTGTGCAAATAGCTATAGGAGGCCTCCATGGATCTCTGCTTACCCCTAACCCCCTTATTGAAGTGTAGGTTACGGGGAGCAGAGTCTCCGCAGAGTTCCCAACCATACCGGTTCAACCCGTTGGCCGGGGGGACTCCACTTATTTTTCGACATAAATGGGATTTGACTTTCCTTTTAGTAGTAAACAGCACAAATTCCAGTGTTTTGTTCTCAAAATGGCTAAAAGGCATTTTGCGTCGCATAAATAACAAAAAAATACAAAGTTACTTTAGATTAACTTAGTTTTGTGTATAAATATTGAGTTAAATAAAACTGGACATTTAGTTGTTTCGTTAAGGGGAACTGTTACGTCAAGTTTTGGTTGTAATTATGGGGGCATTGGAGAAGAAATTAAAAAGGAAAAGAAAAGTTATTAGAACGTACCTAGCACTCCCCCTCAGCGAGCAAGTGGCACTCCTTCAATAGCATACAAGCTGGTGTTCGTCCATTAAATATAAACTCAAATAAAAAATTAAACTTACCTAAAATCCATAAAAAACGAAAAAATCTCTTCAAAGTTAACAGTTTGCTGCACATCACTTCTTTCTCAAATAATCTCCGGAAGTTCGCAAAATGTACGTGAATCTTTACCATGTGCGATGGTTTTTCGTAATTATTTGAAAATGTGTTTTTATCAATTTCAAGCGAGATACCGGCAACTATGATGAAACTAAGACTGAAAAATCGACTTTACCGGCTTCTCCCCCTGAATTAAATTGACTTGTCAAGGCGCTGTAACGTATCTAAGATCTAATTTCCATATAACCATAAGCATCTCCAGAATGTGTCGCATGGTGTGCCCGGCAAAGTCTCGGGCATGACTCAAGCTGTTTTATTTCTTATGGAAAAGTTTTGTTCCGGCGTCTGGGGTAGTCTGCGGCTCACTGTCCGCGTAAACCACGTGATTATGACTACCCAATGGATTTGCGAAACCAAATCAATGCGATCACTCACATACATGCCCCAATCACTGCCCAAGCACTATCTGGGAGGTTGCTTTGCGGTCTCCGCGCCATGTCTACGGTACCTGTCCTGGCCTCTGCCCTAGCGGACAGTTTTGGGCGCTTACGGTTATATGGAAGCAAGGGTTAATCCAATTATACAGTTGCAAAATCATTGCTTATCCAAATTGGATAGAAAAACCGGTTAAGAGTGGCAAGACATAAACAAAACTAGTAGTTGCAAGGTTGTTCCGTATCAAGCTGAGTAGCTTCTTTAAATACGGTTTAAGGAATCCATTCCTGTTTGATAATGCCAAAATTCCTGCGTACGGTTGAACAAAAGCTAGATGAAAGTTTGGGCGAAGCACATTTAATGGTGAACACCTCAGAGTTAACTCACGGAAAAATGGCGGCTGAGGTATCCCAAAGTTTAAGGGTAACATTTCCGACACTTGCAGTAGTCATGCTCTCGGTTCAACGTATCCTTTGTACACCTAACTCTATTTTGTGAAAAATACTAGAAAATGACTTTGGTTCTACAAAAAATATTCTGAAGAAGATGTTTCAAGCAAGAGAAGCAAAGAAAAAGCACAATTGAAGCCATTCCATAGCCCACTTAAGTTCCTTAAGTTCTATAAATAAATATTTAGATTCCTTAAATATTCTGAAGAAGATGTTTCAAGCAAGAGAAGCAAAGGAAGGGCACAATTGAAGCCATTCCATAGCCATCTTAAGTTCCAAGTTTCCAGCAAAGCAATAAAGGTACATATTAGCAAAAACTGTTTGGTTTAAAATGCAAGTTTTAGCTTAACGTTCGGTCATCCCTCCTTTATCATTTTATGGGAGTTTCATCCTGAGGCGAAAACTAAAAACTTTCCTTACCAAAATTTGTTGTGTCGTAAGACTTATCCAACAGTCCGATCTTCTGCAGATGCTGTGGTGTATCGACAGAAAGGGATAGTGTATCACCCACGGCTTCGTGAAATCCCGGATTCGCTCCTGTCCGATACTTGTCCGGCTGGTCCCAGTATTGTAGGTAATACTGGATATGGCCCAGCTCGTGATGTGTTGTGACAAGATAATTGTGTGTGATGGTCGTGCATTGCTTGACTCTGCATAAAACATACAAATAATAGTAATAATATAATAATAGTAATAATAACACTTTAATAACAACATTTTTATTGCTTCTAACAATACACAAATAATGAAAGTAATAGTAATAACAGTAATAATGATTATTCAAATAGCGCATTTCCCTCAAGTTCCAATGGAAAGTAAATTAGTCCAAACCAACAAAGCGTTGAAATCACCGGCAGCACTTCCCTTCTCATTTGAGGACACTAGTTGTTTTTTATAAGAACAGGCTTGAGCCAGGACTTTTTTTTGGGGGGGGGGGGTGCGTGCGTGCGTGCAGTAGTGCTATTATAATTGTTCATATTACTTTGAGGTCGTAGATGATATCCTAACCACAATCCTTGTTATTAACTCGGAATTTCTTTTTATGCTTTTTGCTTCCTCTCGGGAAGGAATGATTCCGTGCGCTCGCCGAGTAATCGCAAGACATACATCTATTTTCCTATATTTATTTTATCATGTGACAAATTCCTCTAGGAGATATGTAGACATAAACCGCAGACTCGTAGGCTTGAAGGGTATATCCTGTTTTAATAGGTAACCTGACATATCCGGTTACACACCATCGTTTTGAAATGAACAGTTCAAGTCAAAACAGAATAGATAAAGTACGCGGCACCATAGCCAAAGCATGTTACTAATTCCGTATTTCTACAAAGGAATTTTTTCAAGTCAAAAATTTATAATCAAGAAAATCAAGCTGCAAGCTAAGAAATGTGCATTTTTGTGTAAAAAGGAACAAAAGTGGTCGATTTGAGGCGGGAATTGGATTGTAGTTATGTTATCCTAAGAAGGATCAGCAAGATTATCTGATATACTGGTGTAAAAAGTACCGAACCGAAACAATACCAAAGAAAACCACCGTAGAATGCACTATTGTTATTTTGGGGCGGATTTTCGGAGATCCAATGACCTCGTTTAATCCAACACCATATTGACTATTGGACGAGTGAGGGAAAGAGAGATTGGAGAAGTGAAATACAGAGAGGAGGTTGGGGAAAGGGAAAGGGAAATGGAGAAAGGGAAAGGAAGGAGGGAGGGGAGGGAGAGAAAAGGTTATTCTCTCTCTTCCATACCAACCCCCCTGCTGTCGGTACGGCTAGTTTCCCCTTTGTAAATGGTTTATGCTATTTACAACAGTCGATGCCATTTGCAACGCAAATCGATGCCATATCCAACAACAGCCGATACCCATTCATCAATAGCCAATACCGCTTCCAACAACGGTGAAAATCATGCATTTCTAACAAAAGTTGATATCATAGTCAACAACAATCGGTTCCATACCAAATAACGGTCAATGCCATATAAAACAACAGGAAGAGAGGGGAGGGAGAGAAAGGGTTCTTCTCCCTCTTCCATTCGAACACCCGCCCCTTCCCCCCTTGCTGTTGGTACGGCTAGTTTCTCCTTTGTAAATGGCCTATGCTAGTTACAACAGTCGATGCCACTTGCAACGACATTCGTTGCCAGGTCCAACAACAGTCGATACCATTTCAATCAATAGTCGATACCACTTCCAACGACAATGGAAATCATGCATTTCCAACAAAAGTCGATATCATAGCCAACAACAGTCGATATCCATATCCAATAGCAGGTGATGAAATATCAAAAAGTCGATGCAAAGTCCAAAAACAGTCGATGCCATATTCATCAAAAGTTGATGTCCCGTTTAACATATTAACAGTACAAAATGTGAACGGCACTTCATCTGTTGGCGTAGTGGTAGTGTACAGGACTGGAATGGTAGCGGGGTTTATAAAACGATAATTATTTTGTTTGTGTTATTTAGCTTACATTTTATATTTCTGACTAATTTCTTCGTTAAGAATTGGTTTCGGTTTGGATTAGGATAAAGAGTCAGTTTTAGTACAATTTGTATTTCTACGATCACGACTATATTTTCTTCATGAGAATAATAATACTAATAGACTGTTTTCCGAAATGACGTCAACTGTTACAAAAGGCACAGAACAGACCATTTTAATGAAAGGCCAAATTGAGTTTTAATAAGCCAATTCGTTCTATTACAGAAGAAGCAGAAGAAGCGATCGAAGGTCTTGAGTTTTACGGTGGATTGAACTTGTTGGACAAAAGACATAAAAACTGGAACATCCGAACAAGAGTAATGTGTTTTCTAGTTAATCCTTAAAACCATAAACTTTGTTTTAGTAGTTCTCGTTGACAGTAACACAATGGCCAGGTCATGAGAGAAAAAACTGCTGAAAAAAAACCCCAAATAACAGGAAGCAGCCCTTAGGATTAGCATGGAACTTGAAAGATCCCTTAGTTAGCTACGGATGAAATAAGGCGATGCTTGGGAGGCTACGACGCTGTCGGCATGCTTCGACCTTCACAGAGCAATTGACCATGGAGGTGAGGGGGAAGGGGAAATATGAACCGCTTCATTTGTCATGACTTGATCGGTGATTTCAATTGAGCCCTGCTTGAAAACAATTTAAGGTATGGGCCGGTGGCCTTTTTACACTAGAATCGAAACTACAATCATGGTCAATAATGTTGGGACGGCCCCCGCAACAATGTTGAGTAAACGCTATTAAACCGACAAGAAAAAAGACTTTTTTGTGCAGTCAGAGTTTCCAACATTGAAAAGGGGGCAAGGGGGATCAAAGAATCGTTTTTGTAACGTTTGACCGGTTTCATAACTTTAAAATTGTTTTAAGATTAGAAAGTATAGTTTTTCGGCTTACATAATGACTTCGTCCCAACGACTATTGTCCATGATTGTATGTCTAAACCCATAATCCAAATTTTGGACGTGATGAGTAACTTGCCATTTTTAAAAAAATATATATACCATTCCAAGATCCCAGGTTTATCCGTTTCGTAAATCATCAAAGTTTAAAATCTGATCTGGAGATGTAAAAGTAGGATCGTAAGACTAGCTCGCTCCTTGGTTTCTAGTAGGATGCGACTCTTTTTCGCATTCACGCATAAAGTAGGGTCAAAAAACGACAGGGGTGATACTTCGGACCTGCTAAGAAAATGCGAAAAGGCACTGTATATTCAGGCCCGTAGGCAGGCGGGGTGCACGGAAACCAAAAAGGTCTGCCTGATGGGATCGTAAACGATTTTAAATGATAAGAAAATAACATAGTGCTTCTAAGGTTGGCAAACTCAATGCATTTCCAGCAATTTGAGGACATTTAACTTCTAAATTTTACCTCCTTAAAAACCTTATGTCTTCGATACTTGCATGGCTTGTCATCAAAGATTACTTATTTGGTTCGGGTCATTTGGCCTTTGGGTATATTGTATGCACCCCCCTCCACGAAAAATTCTAGCTACAGTTCTGATGATCAATATCATGTCATGAGTAATTGATAAAGGGAAATATAGCAAATGAGCAAGCAAGTGAGCCGTACACGAAAGTGAAATATCTTTTTTTGAAAACACATAGTTACATAACCTGTATTTACGGTTTCTGGAAATTTATAGAGAACCTGAACGCTTGAGTACGAATAATTTCAGTCTTTATGCAGCTTTAAGACAAAGCTTCTATTTTTTTCATTTTCACACGCCTTCAGGCAAAACAAAAAAACAATTAAACGCATGAGTTATACAAATAAGAAAAGGGAAAGCGGAAAGTTAAAACTTCAGCAGTCGTCTTCGTTGACGTTCCCGCCTTTGCTGCTTACGATACTGAGTTGCGTGGTGCGAATAATGTGATTTACAGATTATCACCTCAACAGAACTATGTTTCAGTTAAGCTTTTCTTCCGCCGAATTACTTGTTTTCTCGTCTGCAGTGAAGACTGATTGGCAAATAATCAAGAATTTTTGTTAATGCTTTGCGCCGGAGAGAACGAGCGACAATCTTGCGTCACCTGACTCGACGACCAATTCAGTTGCAAGAAAAAGTTCATAAACAATGGTGATAGGGTATGCTGCGAGCAGGTGTTTCAAAAGCAATGAAGTAAGATATGAATAACTCGTAAAGTTTAAGGAGAAAACATTTACGCGCTTTTTTTATAACAACCCTTGTGCATTGGTTGAGATCTGAAATTGTAGACAAAAAATGTAAAGAATTAGCGGGGTCATCGGGCGCTGGAAGCAAGCTCGTTACGTTCGTAGACGCAATACTGACATGACAGTTTCAATATTTTTCGCTTACCGCCTGGATAAAACTATAGCAAACACGTATTTCTTAGCGCCCTTTTTAGGTTCCGGGCAATTTATTCACTGTTAGGAATTATCAGGAAACAAGAACAGTTTAAGAAAAATTTGAGGTTGAAATCGCCAAAAAATTAAGAACTGCCCAGGCTGATCCGAAAGTTACTGGTTCTTATAAAAAAAAGCATGTACAACTGTACTGAAACCGCGTGGCGTGGTCTCATACAATGTTTGGAAACATCAGGACAGTTTAAAAGCAATTTAAGGCTAAATTGCTTAAGTATTAAGAACTGCCCAGCCTCAGCCGAAAGTTGTTGGTTCTTACAAAAAAGCCTGTACGCCTATTTCCTAGTATTGTGTTCCGGCATTTCTTCGAAAAAATATTATTTTACAACAACTTCTATGTCAAGTTCATAATCCCATTCCCAACAATTTCTCAAGATATATCTTTTCCTTTATAAAAAATATTACCATAAAACAAGAATTTGTACTTGTATTTAAAGTTTAGAAAAACTAAACGTTTTCGACAGAGTGGTCACCCAAGGGGTCATACATCTGCCGGACTTGTTTTACTGTGCTTACATTTTAAAAACATGAGGTGATAAGCAATACTTTCGGTTTTGAGAACAGGGGAAACTAGAGCCACTAAAACCTCAATAAGACGAAATATTCTCCCAACGTATTAACAAGAAATGTATGGAGACAAGCAACAAGAATATAGATATATGTCTACTGCCTACCTTACGTCTGTATTGATTCTAAAATCCCAGGCCGATGCGTGACACACAACATCTCGATTCTCAGGTTTCTCGATCAAAGACTTCTCGAAGAACGAATCCGGTAATTTCTTCAGTCCAATAGATGTGAAAAACGACTCGGCCAGCTTAACCATCTTCATTGCAGTAAAGTTTTGTTTCACCATATTTACTGTTACATCCAAGCTCGCATTGGTTTTGTAGGGCCGAACATGTTCATAAATATTGCTCCAAGACTGGGCCCACATGTTTCCAAGGACATGTGCAGGGATGGGCTCTCCTTTAATTACCTGTGGATATTTCTTACTGAGCTTATGACGAACATAGGCGTGTAGCTCTTGATACAAATCGCGTAAGCTGTTCCATAATTCCTCTACAATGTCCTGAAGATTATCCACTTCGTACCAGGACCTCCAATATTCGCCGGTATCATTCCAGCCATTCTCCCTCGCTCCCTCGTTGGAAAGCTTGACGAACTCCGTGTAATATGAGCGCAGTTTAGGACCGGTCACTGCCCTCCATCCGTCCCACGCGAATAACAACCGCTCATAGTCGCTTTCAGTATCTGCCATGATTTTAACAAGTTCGGGGCTGAGTGAAAGGTTTTTGTTTGTGTTTGGGTCATAAACTTTTCCTTTACTGTAGATTGCCTGCATTGTAGCTTGGACTTGTGATAGCGCGTTCAGTTTCGTTTTATTCTTTGAAGATGCGCTCGACACAATGAATTTGATTTGGCGAGCAGTATCATAGCTGAGTTTGGACACATCAAAAGCCGATGCATTCTTTTTGGCTTCCAAGTTGTACTTGTCCAGAGCCAAACTTGCCTCAAGTTTCTTCTGCTGGTTGTAATCAGTCAGGTTAGTGGAGTACTTCCAGCTGGCCACATTGTTTAGATAGGATCTTTGCGGCTTCTCCTTGTTGTACTCGTCCAAAAACGCCTTTGCTTTCGCTTCTTCGGCTTGGTCAATTGCCGCCGATCCATGATCAAACACAAGCAGTATCGGCAATAGCCAGAAAACACGAAGCTTGATCCAAGAGGCCATTGAAGGGATTACTAGCTTGGCAAAGCTGGATATATGTTGAAGATATGACGGACCGAGTTATATACTGGGCCGATAGGCTCGTTGATGCCGGGCGACTGGAGAATATCATGCAA
The DNA here is from genome assembly GCA_027574985.1 of Umimayanthus nakama. Taxonomy (NCBI): domain Eukaryota; kingdom Metazoa; phylum Cnidaria; class Anthozoa; order Zoantharia; family Parazoanthidae; genus Umimayanthus; species Umimayanthus nakama. Next base: position 1,666 of record JAOBRG010345703.1, on the reverse strand, counting down.
GATTACTATGACAGGCTTGACAGATGAGGATGTCCAATTTCTTTTAACAGCTAGCTATATTTACAATAACTCCTGCTGAGGGTTCCATTGGATCGCCTGCATGCCAAGATAAAAATTATCTAAAATGCTGTTTTATTAAGACTACACCCAATGGCGACGAGGGTAAAGGCTATTACATGGATTTGACCATTTTGTTGTCTTGCTTCCGAGATATACAGATGCTTAATTTTATTAGTAAGAGTAAAACAGAAAACAGCTTGCTGCAGGCCGGAAAACGAAACTTATATTGCTCTGGTGAGTACTGTAATCTAATAGGGTTCAGAAGAGTCAAAGTGTTAAAATGTGTGCTTCTCTAGTGCCAAGCACTTCTGTCTCTATTTTTGTCCGCTTTTGTTTGTTTTTGTTTGACTCAGGATGCAGCCTAGCCTGGTACCAGCAAGCACTAATTTAAAAAAATTGATACTACCGGTAAGAAAAATTAGAACCAAAATCTCATTACTGTTACTGAGCTAACGTCTATCGGAGCCACAACGAGCTATGCTTGAGTTTCTATTTAACCGGTACACCGCAACGAATTTTTCAAATGACGAACATCGTAACATGATCATAGGTTACATGTATGTTATTTTAGAAGTGACATGTATGTTTATTTTTATCAGATTGATTCTTTCGCTTCTGATTTTCCAAAACTCGTTCTCAAGAGAACATTTGCGTTAATTTGTTGTTTTTATTTTAAAGAAATCATTAACCGCTTTCAGCAGCATAAACACACACCAATCAGGTTTTTGTGCGTTCTAAGGCAAAACAATATTGTTTCTCAGACAAAAAAATGAATTAGAACTCTCGTACTGAGCAGAAGATTGTCTAATCTGGTTAACGGTTTACTCATTAATCCCTTGCAGCCAACAGAGTCATTGACCACAGGTTGTGTTTGACTTGGAGCACTACGGTCTTAACAAGATACACGTTTTTTTTTTCTATGAACTATTAACTTTTGACTGAGGCTTGGCTGTTCTTATTTTTCGGCGTTTTCAGCCTCAAACTGTTCCTAAATTGTTCTTATTTCCTGATAATTTTTAGAAACAGTAAATACGTTTCCTATTGTTTCATCAAGCCGGAAAAAACTAAAAGTAAACTGGCAATACCGCGTCCGCAAAGTGATAAGCTTGGTTATCACTCTTTCAGCCCCCGATGACCCAGCTGAATTCCGACAAGTTTTGTTTTGATGTTCATCTTAATCTGTAAACAAGGATTGAATAAATTTCTTATTTTTTTCTGATCAAAATTTCAGCTTGGTGATTGTTTTTAGCTTGTTGTTAATTTTTGGGCAAATTTCGGTTCTTTTATAAAGTTTGTTCTTATATATATTTTTATAAGAACTTTCGACTGTGTCCCAAATTGTTCTTAAATTATTCTTACTTCCTGATGTTCCAAAAATATTGCATTCGTTGCCCGGAGCAATAATAAGGCGCTAAGAATTTCATACGTGTTTGCTTTGGTTTCACCCGGCAGTGTGTAAAAAATATGAAACGGTCAAGACAGCGTCCGCGAACGTCAGGAGAGTTATTTATCACTCCCAATCACCCGGCTAATAGTCCTTTTCACGGTTCCTGAAAAGTAACCAAGCTTAGACATGAAGCCGAGGCGAAAGTTGTCCTCGCACAGT
>JAOBRG010345692.1:0-10929 GCA_027574985.1 Umimayanthus nakama | reverse complement strand
CTCTTTTGTTAGCACTTTGAAAATCAAAACTATACTATTTAGTTGTCAGTATGTAGTTTAAGTCTTGGCTACATGTAATTTGCTGTTAACCAAATGCACATCTTAACTCTTCTTTACCAGGCCCCTCTTTTGTTAGCACTTTGAAAATCAAAACTATACTATTTAGTTGTCAGTATGTAGTTTAAGTCTTGGCTACATGTACATGTAGTTTGCTGTTAACCAAATGCACATCTTTACTCTTCTTTACCAGGCCCCAGGAGGTCATGAGATGGTTGTGGATTACTGGGAACTAGTTGGGGAATCCCCAGCTGGGGGTGTCGATAATGTTGTCAATGAGGTAGGTGCCAACTAAAATGCCATCTCGATCTTACATTGCCGGCGATTTTCAATTCTGCGACATAGGTTAAGACTAGGAATCAATGAAATAGTTATTTTCACTAAGTCTTGCAAAACCGTAAACTGCTTGAAACCGCCGGGAAAAATTGTGGGCTGCGAAATACAACCTACATTATAAGGCATATTTTAATAACAACGTTATTTCGAACCCTACCGTCAAGTTCAACATGTACAACAGTTGTTCAAGACCAGAATCAAGAACATTGTTGGAAAGATTGTCTGAAACTGTTTCCATTTCTATTTCACAGGAGTCAGCAATTGACACGCAGTTGGAACATCGTCATATCATGTTGAGAGGAGACACAGTGAGTGTACATTCTGTGCCAATTTTGACTGTCAGATTCCCAGCCTTAAGAACTGTTTTATAACACTTTAGATTACTGCAGCCACAATTACAGAATACGGTACCGTGAATACTGGCCGTTTTAGATTATCAGTCACCTTCGTGCTTTGAATCACTATGGGTGACTATTCTACCACTACTCACCTCGATTTCAGAGAATGGTTGTTAGCTTGTCATGTAACACGTCTAGAAAAGTACATGTATATGTAGTAATAGTAGTAGTAGTAGTAGTAGTAGTAGTAGTAGTTGTAGTTATTTTTGTTAAGTTTGTGACTTATCGGAGCGTGTGTGACACATTTTCAGATATCCAGGATCCTCCGAATGCGGTCGGTGGTCACGCAATGGTACGTGAACCCATGAATTTCTAAAGTAGTTTTGTGCTTAATAAGTTGCATTTTCCAACTTTAATAGTGAGAGAGATTCCTGTGGACTGCATAGAAATGAACTCAAACCATAATTTGAATAGGGCGAAAGTTGCTTTCACCGTATCAATCACTGCTGGCGGTAACACTGTGTAACTCTGATTTAAATTAATAGTACCAAGTTTTTACAAGCCATAAGGTCTTTTTCAATAAAAAGTAAGTAAAAATTTCTGTTGCTTCTAACTGTGCATATTTTTCATCAACAGCTTCAGACAACACTACTTTGACCAAGGATATGTCGAGGTAATGCCATGCTTTTGGTCTCTATCACCCTCACCTTTTTTGCTTGAAATCTCCCTATTTCATGTATTTTTCGTCTTTTATTTTGTTTTAACCCCTGCATGTATTTCTTCCGCTGCCCTTTTACTTCTTCCTTTTTTATAATTTATTTCTGCCCGTTGTTCTTCACGTCAGACCACCCCACCCACCATGGTACAGACACAGGTTGAAGGCGGCTCAACGCTTTTCAAGTTTGACTACTTTGGAGAAGATGTAAGTGCTTTTCTTTGTAGTACCGAGTTGTACAGTGGGAGTTACGTACATATTCTCACATACGTCTCGGGTAGTCCCCGCGGGGCTTTCTCAGCCTGTTTACCGCAAGTATGTGGTTCACTGTTTGAGAGACTTAACCAGACTGCTATCAGCGGCTCATTGTGGTTTCTGTCTGATACATCAGTAAAGTTCTTTACTAAAAGTGCGTGGATTTTTTAATTCCCCTGACAGGATGTCGAGAGACTAGAACAACGGCTTAACGTTTTGTAGACGGTTTGGCCAAAAGAGGACGGTGAAAGAAAATCGAAAATTCTATCTTGCAAAATTGAAACATCTTTTGTTCCCGTTAATTTGGTGTTTGGAAAGAATATTGTGTTACAACTACTTTCTCTTTAACAAATGACTTTGGAATCATGGAAACTCGTCTACTTGTCGTCATCTTGAAAATGCTCAAATAAGTCCTGATGTTTTGACTGAAACTTTGCGACACTCTTGAAAACTACAGCAAAGATCTTGTCAGTTCAGTTCTAACGTCCTTCCCATTAAACGTAGGTAGCTACATGTAAGTGTATCACCGTTGGCTGTCGGGTGTCAGGGCTTAAAATAATTTTCGTATGGAGGACAGTCATGATGACCAGGCACAACTGATTTTAGTTTGGGCATGTCTCGTTTTTAGCCGGTCAACATTATGAAAAAAAAATTATGAGGTAATGACAACGCAAGCCCAAGAATATCAGCTATAGAATGCTTAAGATCGTTTATAAGTTGCTTTTTGTCAACAAAATGTAGTTAAGTAACAGTGATTGTTTTTCACTAATAGCTACTTAAATAACATCGATTGAATTTTACCAATACCCTTTTAATTGTATCCTAAACAAAGTGAAAATCGAAACTTACAGAATACATAACTCGTTGCCGCTTTGTCTAACGTTTTTCCATAATGCAAAGTTATAGTGTTTTTTTAAAATAAAGCATACGTGACCGGTCAACTTGACCGGCAATGGAGCGTTTTGTCCGGTCAAGTCACAAATCTGGCCGGACATTGTCCGTTGACCGGCCGTTATTTTAAGCCCTGGGTGTTAAGGCATTTGTTTTTGTCATAGGCCTTCTTGACCCAGTCATCACAGCTGTATCTAGAGACGGCCATTCCTGCCCTGGGAGACGTGTTCTGTATTGCGCAGTCGTATAGAGCTGAACAGTCCAGGACAAGGAGACATCTGTCTGAGTAAGCTTGATCTGCCTCACAGACACACACACACAAACAAACAAACAACACAGAAACACATACACACACCCACAGCACACACAAGCTTACGTAGGTCTCAAACAATGCAAACTCCGTCGTGTAGCGGGCCAGTAGTCATTGCTCAGTTACAAAGTTGTTTTTGTGTAGATGTATTTCCAATTCCCTTTTCATTTTTACAGATTTTACCCAATTTTCATTTGACTTCTTTGTGCTTACATGCAGCATTGCGTATCATTTGCAGAGGAGACAAACCAATAAAACAAAGATGCTAACAACTGGCCAGCCAAAACAGTTGGGCTGACGCGTTGACAAAGCATCCTTGTTCATACCCTTTGAAGTTGCTGAGCTGTTTAACCAGTTAGTTTTGTGTCAACTGTGGCCTCACACTAAGTGTGTGCACTTCGGTGATAGCCTGGGCATTCAATTAAAAGAAGCTATGTTTTAAATTTGAACTTTTTCTTTTTGACTAGAACATTCAGCGACTACTTGTATCAAGTAATCACAGCAACATCGTCTCTAAGTTGCAAGTTTTTCTCCGAATGTTCTTTTAAGTTTTTTTTTCAGTCTGTTAAACAAATGTTTTTTTCCTACAGATACACACACGTAGAAGCCGAGTGTCCGTTCATTTCTTTTGATGACTTGCTGAACCGGATTGAAGACTTGGTATGTCTCGCACCATGCTATGTCATGTTATGTTTTGTCTTGTCTTGTCATGTTATGTTATCTTGTCTTATCAATAATATAATGTTATGTCTTGTTATGTTATGCTTTGTTATGTTTTTTAGGTTATGTTATGTTATGTTGTTATATTATGCTTTGTTATGTTATGTTATGTATCATTATGTTATGTTATGTTGTTATATTATGCTTTGTTATGTTATGTTATGTATCATTATGTTATGTTATGTTGTTATATTATGCTTTGTTATGTTATGTTATGTGTCATTATGTTATGTTATGTTGTTATATTATGCTTTGTTACAGTTATGTCATGTTGTTTTGTTATGTGTTCTTATGTTATGTTATTTTATGTTGTGCTTTGTTATGTCATGTTACTAACAATAAACATGATCTTTCAAAAAAATTCACGACCACACGGTATCGTATTCGTATCGTTTTCGCCTGGAGCTGATAGTGTGACGTCAGCGTTATCAAAAAGTTCCACTCAGGAGAGTGTTATCAATGCGTGTACCAAAGGGTCAACCGCTTTCCTGCGAAAACGGAAAACAAAAGTCGACATTCGTTTTCCAAAATCCGTTTCATGCAGGACCAGAAAACGGATTTTTGAGGAAAAATTCCAATTTCCTGCTTTCGTTTAACAACAACTACGAAAACAGATTTTGAAATGCTTGTACCCAAGGGCCAACCGTTTTCTTGCGAAATGGAAAACGAATTTGATATTCGACTTCGACTTTACGTCTCTTGGTGAGTCTTGCTAAAAAAGAAAACAGAAACCGATATCCGAATCGCAGTTTCCGTTTCGTGTAGGGACCGCGAAAACGGATTTTGGAGAAAATTTTTAGCGTCATTTTTCTGTTTGACCACAAATACGATAACAGATTTCAAAACGCATGTATCCAAAGGCCAACCGTTTTCTTTCAAAACGAGAAAAATAAAGTCGATACTCGACATCAACATTCTGTTTTCTTGTAGGACCAGAAAACGGATATTTTTGTTTGACCACAAATACCAAGAACAGTTTTTTTAATTCAATACGTTGCTGCCGTTTTGCCGAAGATGCATCTCAAGTAAGAGTTTAATACAGAGACCGCGGAGTATGTAGTAGGTAGGGCCGGGGGAGGGCACGTGTCCCCAAATATTTTTAAAATTATAGAGAGTTAGTGAGGAAAAGTGTTTTGTGCCCCCCCCCCCTCCCCCCTATCAAGATTAATCACTAACGGTGCCACTCAAATCTCAAAGTTGCTCCGCGGTCCCTGTACAATACAATACAATACAATAAACTTTATTTAAGGAGGGTGACATAATAACCAATTACAGTTTTCTAACTTATGGCCCTCAATAATAATAATGTAATAATTGTTTTCTAGGCCTGTAATAATTGTTTTCCAGATTAAAACTGAAATTGGCAGTTTTCTCCAAAGCCTGTTTTTTAGTCCTGCACGAAAATGTAGTATTGATACTGAGTATCGACTTTCGTTTCTCGTTTTGCAAGAAAACGGTTGGCCCTTGGGTACACACATTTTAAAATCTGTTTTTGTAGTTGTTGTCAAACGAAAGCATGAAATTGAAAATTTCCTCCAAAATCCGTTTTCTGGTCCTGCATGCAAACGGATTTTGGCAAAAATCCGTTTTCTGGTGCTGCACGCAAACAGATTTTGGAAATCGAACATCGACTTTTGTTTTCCGTTTTCACAAGAAAACGGTTGGCCCTTGGGTACACGCATTGTTATCGGTTATATCGTTTTCATCGTATATGTGTGGACGACAAAATAAGTTGCGTTTTCAAATGAAAACGAATACTTGTGGTCAGGCGGCCTGAGGCTCGGCATTTCACAATTAACTTTGTCCTTTTACAGGTGTGTGATGTCGTGGACCGCATCTTGAAATCGCCACAAGCTCATCTTCTTTACGAGCTGAACCCAGTAAGTTCATTAAAGACGCAAATCAGTAGAATGTTACCATGTGTACCCCCTCCCAAGCTACGACCCAACCCATAACCTTAAATATATAACAAAGTGCGCGGCTGTAACCTATATAAGGGATAGAGGGGAAGATATTTTGATAAAACGAGCTTACAGGTACAATATTAGTTGTTCATGTAAACCCAATGTTGACTTGGTCGTAAACATGCCATTTAAGCGTTGCTTGTTTTATATAGTTTATTTATCATCATCATCGTCATCATCTTCATCATCTTGCGGCCGTGCCGAGATTAATCGATCTAGTTTATTACTATTTTTAGTTAGTACTATTTTTAAGATAAAATTAAAACAGCAATTTAAACTTTATTGTACTAATTGTATATCGGAATCATTATTAAGTGTATTACACTTAATAGCAGTCTAAATTTAGCAGATATATATAAAATATAGCTAATTTATGACGATTCTTAGCGTATGTATTTTGCATCTCCTCGGCGCATTTGACACTTAATCGTTTGTTTTTTGCCGAATACATAAATGTTAATGCTAAAAAGTATTACTATTATTTTTATTATTCTTATTGTAACAAATGTGCTAATTAAATATTTAAGTCGTTTACAGGTAGCTAAACTTCAATCCTCTAATTAAGGCATCATTAAGACTTTCTAATTCACTGTGTACTCTCTTCGCAGGATTTCAAGCCACCGAAGAAGCCATTCAGGTATGAACTCCGTGATTCGATGAGAGCAGGAATTAATAATATGTATTGAGCCCTTACTAAGTATCGCCTTAAAGTCTCAATAAAATAAGATTGATTTTTTTTAGAAGAAGATTAATTGTTTTAATATACGTCTTTAGCACCACTGAAAAATGTGTGATACCGAACTCAATTTCATGGAAAATGCTTAGCTAAAAATGCTCAAAATAATTCAAGACTGTCGGCGAGTTTTGGGGAACCGTGTCCAGCTGGATTACTACAAGATGTTGCAGCTGAGTAAGAACAAAACAGTGTAACCTCACAGTTTAGAAGGTGTCTTGTTGTATTGAAAAAAAAAAGTTAAAAGTTTGATAAATTTTGGCGAAGTTTCGAGTTTTGTGTATTTTGAAAGCGAGTCGAAGTTGCGTGAACTCAGTGGGACACATCTGACGTCACTGGTCGAGCCCGGCGCAAGTCCTTTTCAAGATGGCGAAAATGAAACTAATTCTGCTTAAGTTAAGCGTCTCTTTTCGGATACACAATGTACATAAAAACACAACGCATATTACCTCAGCAAAGATAGCGATTTCCAATATGGTTCCAATACGGGCCAAAGCAATACAAAAGTTTAAAAGCGAGGACGCCTCTGCATTGGTTACATATTCTTTTTAACCCTTCCAGCTCTAACCAGTTTATCAACATCTGTCTTCTCCTTACAATATCAAGTTTGGTTGTAAGAATAAAAGAATTGATCACACACTGCAAGCTTTCCAATATAAAAAGCTAAATTCTCCCAAGTTGTTTAAAAGGAAGTATGGTTATATCGTTTAAGAGAATTTAGCAACACATTCGTCGTCCTTGAGGTTGAAAGAGTTACTTGTTGTTTACAACAGTTTCTTTTGTTGTTTAGGCGGATGAACTACTCAGACGCGATTGTTTACCTCAAGGAGCACGACATCCGCAAGGAGGATGGAACATTCTACGAGTTTGGAGAGGTCAGATACGACACGGAGCGAACATTTATGTTTTGTATCTTTCAAATACTAAGCCAGTTTTGATGGGTCAGGGTAAACGAATAAGCAATTTTCCCAATCACGCACGGAACAAGCTTACATGTAGGGTTTCAGCGGAGGGGGTTGGCACAGTGGTAAGACTTCTGCCTCCCAATTCTTGAGGTCTCTGGTTTGATCCCCGGCCATTTTGAGCCTGGTTGATATTTGGGTCACAGTCTTTTCCTCGCTATAGATCACACAGCTTTCCATCCTTCCGGGGATGGTAAGAAGCATATATGGACCACTTCCCAGCGACTACCAGAGGCCATATATACATGCATGCTTCCAGTCCGTCGGGTACAATACAATACAATAAATGCAATACAATACAATACAACAACTTTATTGAGTACCTGAGAGAACTATATAATACAAGAATAAAAACAAATATTTACAGAAATAAGGTACTCAGCTAGCTGCAATAACCTGAGGTTAGTCTAGACAGCTAGCTGATCTTTGATTACAATATATATGATTATGGTCAAAAGAAGGAAGAAAGAAAGAAAAAAAGCAAACAAAGGTAAACTGATCATTGTGAAGCGCTTTTGAGCATGTCATACGAAAAAGACGCTACATAAACGAACCACTTTACTTTTTTACTTTTGTTTTTTCAGGACATCCCCGAAATGCCAGAAAGGAAAATGACTGATCAAATTAATGAGGTACAGTAGTCGATACACATTTCTCACAGCATCAACTTCCATTTCAGGATTTCTGTGCCTTACATAAAGCTAAAAAACCATATAAACAAGCAGCCGAAATTTATTGAATAATTTTTAAAGTCTGACTGCTAATTCGTTTGGTTCGTTCAACAGCCCATATTGCTGTGCCGATTCCCAGCAGAAATCAAATCGTTTTACATGCAGAGATGCGCTGAAGACAGGAGAATTACTGAATCGGTAAGAGTGGAAGCAATATACAAGTTACTTATAGTGGACTCGATCTGATGACTGCGTTCGATCTCCGACCTTGCAGTGTGTCAAATATTATGGAAACTCTCTTTACTCAATACACCATATCATATCTATAAACTACTTTGTTCCCATACTACGGTTTGGCATATCCTTGGTCCGTATTGGCGGTTAAAAGTCGTTAATTCTGCTCACAGCGCCAACGCAAAGCAGTTTAGTTTGGCTGTTACTTGAGTTTGAATTTCCCGCTGTATGAAAACTTGGCACGAAGCCTCGACTTCAGGTTTTTATTGTAAGCGGCAACTGAAGCGTAAACAGCAGAATTAAACAACTATAAAGATAAGCGATTTTTAACCGCCAAAATGGGTTAGCTATTCCTTAGGGGTTTTTTTTAGAATAGAGGTTTCTCAGTCGAGAACCACTCTAAAAGCGCAAAGCGGCAAAACGTGGCCAGAACAAATTTGTACATTAAGTTTTGCATAGTTAATTGTGGTTGAGAGCCAGCCATTTAACCTAACTAGAAAATTGATCAAACACGTCTTTATTGTCCTATAAGTCACCTGAGAGCGATTTCACTGGCTAACTTCCAATACCATACAAAATATTAGCTAAGTGTTGCCACAGTCTCGTCGTTCTAAAGAGAGTATAGGTAACAGCGGATAGAAGTAGCCTCCTTTACCTCAGTTGACCCTATTTACCATTACTCAGCTTGTCCTCCCAAGTTTCCAGATAGAATTACTGCTTATTGTTGCCTGCAGAAGAAGCTAGGATAGGGGATGTTTTGGATACAACGAAAAATCAGCTCACATTAACTGCTATAACGTGATTTTAGGTCGATCTTCTGATGCCGGGAGTTGGAGAGATTGTCGGTGGATCCATGAGGATTTGGCATTATGTGAGTACCCCCACACTCGGATGAACATTTTTGTCTTCACGTTAATACAAAACATTCAAACAGTAAAAAAACAAAATATTTTTGCTTGCAGTAAGTGAGTTTGCTTTCTCTATTTGAATTGTACGCAATCTTTAAGACTATTTCGCAATTTTTCGCGCGCTTTTTGTATGGCGCGAGCGTGCGTCTATCAAATGTTCATTCAACCAACTAAAACGCTCAGAATAGTTTAGGAGAATTCTGTACTTTGTCAGTTTTCGTTTAAAGTGGCAATGTTCAAAAAGAAATGGTCCATACTTGGCGTGCGTCTATCGAGTTATGGATGTACTTAGGAAGTTGGGAGAGCACTCGAGAAGCTAGAGAAGCATTCGGCTTCGCCTCGTGCCACTCAAACGCTTCTCTCGTGCTCTCCCAACTTCCAGTGTGCATCCATAACTCGATAGACGCACGCCAAGTATGGACCATTTCTTAAGTATCGCTTAAAGTTCGCTTTGACTGCAAGTTCTCCCAACCGATCGTAGGAAACATATACAGAAGCATATCCTGAGAAAGTGCGGCTCTTTATAAATAAAACTTTAACGTGTTGCCTAGTTAACACTCTGAGAACGAAAATAAACCATCCGTTATTGAAAAAATGAAAGTATTGATAACTGACACTATCAACATTATGCTACTGAATGTTTGCTTACAAATGGTCAGTTTATAAGGTTTGGGCTACTAATACTGTGATCTTTGTTCTCAGAGTTGAGGGCAACTCAAACAAATGTCCGTCCAAGTAATGAAACATTTTAATTTACTTTTGTTTTTATGGTAATGTTATCAAACAAAAGAAGGAGACAAACATGCAAAACATATAGTAGTTGGAAAACGATCTAAGTTATCAAACTTCCTTTTAGCATTTGATACAGCTTCGCAAACCATTTGGATTGACGCGTTTCCAGGTCGCAGTTGTAGGTCCATTGTGTTTTGTTTTATAAATTATTTGGTAATGACTTTGAGAAGAAACGTGTCAATAGCCACGTGTTGCGATAGTGACTCAGTCTTGTGAACAGAGACCAGCGTTGTTTATAGCTTGAGTTGAAGCTGAAGAAACTATTTTTTGTCTCAAAAATTTTTTACCCAGCGTGGTTCTGAGGCTTTTCTCAGCACAAGCAACTGTTAACAAACTCGCATACGTGCCAAAATGACCGAAAATTTTTGCTATTCAACCAATTTCTCTTCAGTCCCAACGCTGGCCATAAGAACATGTAATGACCGATCCCCGAGTGGTTGTTAACCGTTGTTTTTTTCGTTTCATTTGACCAGGATGAGTTGATGGAGGGGTACAAGAGAGAAGGAATCGACCCCACACCGTATTTCTGGTACACTGATCAGGTAAATAATCAAGATGGGAAGAGCAGGGCAGGGCAAACTATTTATCTGCAGCTAGTGGAATATTAGTTTTTAATAGATCTTGGATGGGAGCTAGCAGATTAAAATGAAATACTTAAACTGGTTTTGTACGATCAGAAAGATGCCAGACTGAAAATGATGGGAAAGACATTTACCACTTTCTAGTAATCTAAGCTCTACTCTATTATCCCCTATTATTAAGTGTTTTACTGTGTGGACTTTTTATTTGTATTATTACTGTTTATTTTATAATTATTACTATTCTGCTTCTTCTTGTTATTATTGCTTTTATTATTGTTATTATTGTTATTGTTATCATTAATCTTACAACTATTAATATTTAACAGGGCTCAAAGTTAGCGACCAACTGGTCGCAATATGCGACTAATTTTTGCCCAGTGCGCCCAAAAGTTTGAACTTGGTCGCACAGTTGCGCCTGGATAATGAGGAGTGGATACAAATGTTGGCGTGCGACCGTCTTTA
>JAOBRG010345691.1:0-19092 GCA_027574985.1 Umimayanthus nakama | reverse complement strand
CCCCCCCCCCCCCCCCCCCCCCCCCCCCCCCCCCCCCCCCCCCCCCCCCCCCCCCCCCCACAAACGAGCGCCGAAGGCATGAGGTTTCTGTGTCTTTGGGCATGCCCCTTCGAATTTTTTAAAATTTGAGTCTCTTAAATGGTCATCTTTAGCATTGTGAGACAAGTTTTGTACCGGTTTAATTTAAGACTGAGGGCCCCCCTTGGTTCCGCCACTGGATGAGAACGACTCTACAATCTACGCCAGTGACGGTATGTCTGCATCATGGTAAACTGAGCAACCAAAAACTCAAGAACTAGGGTTTTACTATAGTACATACGCTGGAATTTTTATTTCAGGAATTCAGCGTGTCGTATTTAACTGTTAAAAAAAGCTTCGATATTTCACGACTGGTCATGACTCTATAGAAAGAAGCACAAGCCAACATAGCTTCTTGGCTGAAATAGGAAGAAATCAAGTTCAACTGTAATTTTCCAAGCTGCAAAATTGGAGTAAACTTTGCCGACATGTTTTTTTAATTCATAGTCAAGTCGAGTTGCTGCAAGCAACTTACATCAGGTTTTCGAGTGCCCTCTTATGCAAAAGTGAATTAATTGCGAGCTGATGAGCGTTTTTTGTTAGAGTTTGTCAACAGCAATGCAAAAAGGCTTGTCGGCGACTTGTGTATTATCGTCAGCACTGGACTCAAAAATAAGACTTCCGTTTATTTTTTTCACACCTTTAAGCAATAACACTGGCGACATGATCTGGGCAAACAACAAACAATGATTTTAAAATCTGAAGTTAAAACTGTGATTTGTCTGGTAAGCTGTCTAGCTAATTGCCACTTAATAATTTGTCCAAATATGGCTAATGAGAATTGATGAGTGAGTTAAATAAGTTGCGCAACAAACAGATGACTATTTACTAACAAGAACAGCATAAAAGTTAAGGGTCAAACAAGGGCGAGTTTCAGTTGAAATACGTAAAGCATTTGTACAAGGAGTATACAAGCACCTTAAGTTTAATTCAATATTGAAAATGAAGATATATGAACCATGAGAAAGAAATCTTGATTACCAATACTGATTTTCTTTAATATTTGTCACCAATTTATACCGCCAGAAACAAGAAAAAATAAAAACCGCCAATACTAATTCAAAACAAACTTGAAGTGATACAACCGCTGAAACAATACTGGCCAATAATGATATCGCTGCTCTGAAATCGGTCAATTTTTCAGGCTTGCGAAAAACTATCTTCATATTTGGCAAATTTGATTTCGTGATATTTTGCCCCGTGACTGCTTGCTTACAGTTGCCAATTAAAAAACAACTGAAAGGAAAATTGGATTATCGAGTGATAACACTATGTACAAGTGACAAAAGGGGATATCGATTAGCTCTTTGTGAGTAAAAAATGTGAGCGTGAAATTCGCAAAAGCGAACACGAATTAAACATGACGATTATGAACACTCGGTCAACTAAGACAAAGTATTTCGCATGGGAGGTGAACTTTTCCAGCAACACAACGAAGGTCAAGAAACGACAACTACAATTCGAGAGGCGAAATATATTTTTAAAATAATTATGTTAAACGACAGAGCAAGCCCGTAGAAAAACCCTGCGACGAAAATCCGAGTTTTGTTCCACTTAAAATTTTAGCCAGCTAAAACACGACGAAAACGTTTGCCTCAGAATTTAAGCAGGCATGTCACAAGGAGTCTCTCAACTTCCACGCATTAACTTGCAAACTCCTGTACTCAAGTATTAAAAGTTTACAATAAAACTGTTATCGCTACTGAGGTCAGTGTTTTTGCCTTTTCGCCGTGTGGGCTCATTCAAGAGTTTTTTCCTTTCTCCATGTGAAACCATTTCCTTTCTAGAAGGTATCACGGCTGGGAATACTTATTCGGCACTTCAACTCGCCATATTTAAAACACTATATATGCAATCACCAAGATACGCTGCATTTATTTTCGAACATTTCTGAGGTAGTGCAAAGTCGCTATTACTACTACTGTCACAAATACCTTCCACATCTTCCTGGATCCACTTCGATTACAAGACAGAGATGAGAAAAGAACCAAATTACTTTTAAATTAGTAAATAACAATCCGTCAATCGTTATTCCATGCAATCTTACCTTTAACTGCGCTATTTGAGTCGTGCCTGGTCCAATATTTGGGTCGATCTCTTTTTTCAAACCTACCATAACAAAATACATCGAAACAAGTTAGAAAAGTCCACACTGTCTCGTCGATGTGTCTCAACTACTGCGCCCGAACACGGCTATCAGGTTTTAACACCCCGTGACGTAACTCTATACACCTCAAATGCTTTGTTCTTACTTGGGGTCAGAAGTCCTGTGTGAATCAGCGTCGGGAAAACGATTCAACTACAATATTGACGACTATGAATTGAAGTGTCAACAAACCAAGTTATGATGCACAATGATTCTATTATCAGTTTGAATAATAATTCATAAGCCAATATTATTAAGAACTCTTCAAACAGAAAACGTACGTTGACGCAAAACAGAGGTCTCCGGAAACCTTTTGATATAACATGATCTACAAGTTGAGTCATTTTGCAGATATTCAAAGTATCATCCGAACACATTACGAGTGCGAATGAGATTCCATAGCCGTTTTCTGCATAAATAATAGCGTCAATTTCATATATGCTGAAAACAAATAAACATGTGTTCCTTACTTTGATTTTTTTTTCTTTTCTTGTGTTTTATTATATAAATCATACTTCAAACCTTTCCAAAAACCAGCACCTGCTCTGCGGATTACACTTTCAACTTTTACAAAGTAGAAAAGAGCTATTTTAGTCGTTCATAACTAGAACTGCCGATGCAATATTACATAGAAACGTCATGTGAATAAATAACGGTGCGTTTTCCGGCTTTGAATGCGTTCAGTCGACCCGTGACGATATATCCGGATTACGATATCCAAGATTGTTCTCTGTAGTTACGTAGACATATTTAATGTTTATTACTTGTCCAAAGATTCGAGATGCAAATTACTCTCCAGACAGGAAAAAATGACACTTTTTTCATTAAGCCAAAATGATTACATAATTACTTGGTTAGGGGGCAGCTACAATCTATGGGACTACAGAGAAAATATTTTTTTCATTCTCAAAAATCTCTGACACACACACTATCTAAAAGAAATGCGGCTGTTTTCAAAATAAACGACCGTTTAAGAATTCCAGTACAGGTAAAACAGGCCAAATATTCTCTTCAGTCTTTCTCCTGGCAATAATTAATGGCTGCATGATCCCTTATTAAAAATTTTGACATTTCATAAGTGCACTGTGATTAAATTCTGTTACATAATGAAAGCAGACGGGAGCATTCTTTTGTGAAAGACGCATACCGCAACCGATATTAAAAGAATGGGAGTTAGGTAGGAACACACAAGAGTAAATATAAGAACAACAGAGACCGGGTAAGAAAAAAAGCCACCTGTGATTAAACTGAACCCTTATCCCTGTCAACCCCCACAACACCACAGGGAACCTAAGTTTACAGTTTGTCAGGTATTCGCGATCTGACTTATGGACTCTGGAATTGAGTGATTTAGAGACTTTGTATGGGATTTCAAAACGGCATAACGTTGCTTTGAATGACAAATTAACGTTGATTTACAACTTGTTTGTCAAGCACTTGAGTATTTCAATGTCTGAAGTCAGTTGAAGACATTCTGAACGACTTAACACAATGGCTCCAAACTACACCGAATACACAAGAACACAACAAACAACTAACAAGAGAGAAGTCAACTTTACTTCATCATTTCAGTTAGAGCAATATTCTAACAGGTGAAAAATATCAAGTCTACTCTAGCACTTACACAAACGTGTCCATCTTTTTGTGTTTTGCTCGACAATCGAACAGCTGACAAAAACGCCCCTTTGATGGAGGTGTGTATGTGTGTGTTGGTGAGAGAGGGGTTGGAGAGAGGGGGGGGGGGGGTTGAAATCTTGGAAAACACCAAAGTGACCCTCTGAGCATCTACACACTTAGTTTATTTATAAACCTGGCGTCAATTTGCTCTCAAGCTGTACAGGTGGCAAGCATACGGCTATTAAAACTTAATAGCACATAACTAATTAGTAAACACTGATGAATCTACTGTTCAGTCTTCTTCGTTCCGCTTTCACATTTTCATAATTTGGCTAGTCCAAGACCTGAACTCATCACCTGAGCTTGTAGTTATACCCTATTTCAAGGGGCCGCTTACATCATGAGACAGGAATTTTTAGCCGGGGCTAATTTCTTGAGGTTTTTAGCATTGCGATTTGAACGATGTCTTTCTCATTACATCGTCAACACAATCACGTACGCTGCAGTTCAGTTTCAGTCTGACCTGCGCTGAAAAGTAATTGCAATTTCATGCGATTTATAACCCCGTTGGCCGAAATTAAGGCCATAAAGCCAAAGTTTCGCTATTCAGGCTCGGCTGAAAGGTTCTTTGTGGGATTGCAAACTCTTGATGTTTAAAAAAGGATGTGTTCAACAATCTGGCTGAAACCACAGCATATGAAAGTCAGACTGAAATCTGCGACGTGCTCGGCCAAGTCACCCCCTTAATCTAAACGGCTTTGCTCATCAGTCTATCAGATTCACTTTTATAGTTTTATACCCATAACGCGGGTAGTAGTTCTGTGAAACTCGGCGAGTGGAAACCAGTTCTCGAAGAAAAGTCATTCGTTGTTTTTTGTACTAGGTTGTTCTGATAAGGGGCCTATCAGAGTACTATCGTTTTTCATTCCTATTTTGCTGAAATGCCGCAGGAATTTCATTTCGTCAACTGAATACAGACACTCAAGTCAGAGCTCATGTCCAACATTACAAACCGATAGAAGAGTATCAAAAGAGACGTTTTACTAAACAAATTTCTTGTCACCAGTCTGGTGTTTGTTCATACCTATTTTAAAATCTGATTTAACAACAGTTCTAAGAGCGCGTCCTATACAGCTGAATCTTTCCACCGAAAGATAAATCTTGCAAAACTGACTGAACTATATATAGTATTGTTTTTTTTTTATCTTTTTCGGAAGTTCGACTGTTATGTTTCTTCAACTTCTCCTAGGAATTTTAGAAAAAAAAACATTAATCCATCAAAAAGAACTTTGACCAATCACATCTGCCAAGGTTGAGCACATTTTTAATGTCAACTTATATCTTTGTGTTCTGATCCAGAACAACATTGGTATGTAGTACGATCCACCACTGGACAAATAACCACAATCCATCATAATCATCGCCTAAAAAGAATATCCGCATTATCTGTCTGTTAAAAAGCTGCTCTTGGTATCTGAGCGGCGCCAGTTTATATCTCAATACAGCAAAAAGCCTGAACCAAGCCTGTGAGTCGACAATTGTGATTCGTTGATCGGCCGGGTGGGTGTAGTCCTGAAAAGGACTGTTGTTAGTTGTGACTGACGTTTGGGCAACCTGTGTGGAAGTCATCTTTAGTCTCTATCTTAGACTTTACAGGACGATTAACCCACCACAAACATTGACTCACCTTAGTTAAAACCGTTTACTGTATTATCTGTTTTAGTTTGTAAATAAGATTTCTTGCCGATACGTTTTGAGTTTAAAGTGTTAACCACGGTACCTTCTGCTTCCCTTGTTGAGAAAGCAGGAACAGGATCATCTAGTGGAGATACAACACGGTCAGATTGTCAAGTTAACATAACGATGAAGGGTGGATGCGAGCACAGACAGATGGATTAATGATCGATTGATTGGTTGAGTGATTGACTGACTTATTGATCGATCGATCGATTGATTGGTTGATTGATTGATTGATCGAACGGTTGGTTGGCTGTTTGACTGAATCACAGGTTAATCGACTTGATTGATTGGCTCATTGACTGATTCATTAGCTGACTGGTTAAACCACTGACTGATTGATTGAATGGCTGACTGATTAATCGATTAATTGATTGATTGGCAGGCTGGTTAATTAATGGACTGATTTGTCGATTGATTGATCGATCGATTCACTGACTCATTAAACGACTGACTGATTGATTGTTTAAATGATTGATACCTGTAATAGACTGATACATTTTCTGTAGACGGACAGATGAAATACCGCAAGGAAAAATCGGCACTGAGAGATCGAAGAGTGACTGGTTGAGGATTGACTAATTGATTGACTCTTTGATTGATTGGCTGACTGGTTAATCGATTGACTTGTATATTAATTGATCGATTGATTGATTGATTGATTAATTAACTGTACGACTGATTGACTAATTAATCGGTTGAATGATTATTTGATTGACTGACGGACTGATTGATCTGTTGATTGATTGATCGATTGATTAAGGTACTACACGGACTTACTGACATGCACATTCTGTAGACATACAGACGAAACACCGCAGGGAAAGAAGAACGCTACTGATAGATACACAACACGACCAGAAAACAAACTCTACGCTGTTTTCCCTACAAACAAACACACACAAGTTCCACTATGGTTGAAAACAAGATGGACCGGTCTACACTATCAAACGCCCGACTACTGACGCAACAATGAGTATACATCGCAAATGCCAAAAGAAGCTCTACCTTGCTTAACGTTGATGTAATCATGACCGCGATCTTCCACTGTTTCTGCTCTCTTCATGGGAGTGTAACCGGTTGACCGCGGGCTCACTGAGAAACAAAAAATCCGTCCGTTAAACTAGCTAAAAGCAACTTTGCTTTAGTACTGATAATATCTTCACATTTATCTTCCAGTTACAAACGATCACTCTGTGATAACCACCGATAAAGGAGAACAAGCAACACGATTTTCATTTATAGTTTGGCTTCTTTAGCCGAAAATGTTCAACGGTAGTTACTGAGTTTATCCTAAAACTAAACCTAACAATAACCTTAAAACGCTGACCTTATCGCAACCTTAACCCTTATCTTAACGGCCTAACTTCAACCTTGGCTGAGACGGTCACTGTTCTTGGATATTTGTAAAATTTCAGCCTCCAATGTTTATAAGACACACAACTGTTAGTATCGGGAGTACAGTTGTCAGTTTTTGCTTTTCGTCCAAGTCAATTAGAAGCGTGAACACGCTTTATTAATGACCGCTACCTCGACTAGCTAGCAAACAAAGCAAGGTAATATCAAACAAGAGATTTAAGAACAAAGTTGTACATGCACAACACTTTATAGGCGATTTCAACTGACAAACAGTAACCCAGAAATAATTTTCATTCTTTTGTGCAATTTCTAAAAGAAAACTTTATCGTCTATTCTCAGTCTTCTGTATGTTTTTGGCATGTTCTTAAATTCTGGGCATTGTTCAACCTCGTCGTCGTGCGTGTGTTGTCCCAGTTACCTACATCCCGAAATCATTAGAATGAAGCCATTTGATGACTTCAGCGTCCAAGTTCTTCAGCCTCTGGGCGCAATTATTGGGGCTGAAGATTGGGCAGGCTTCCACTAGGTGCTTGGTAGTTTTAATTGCACCACATGGACAAGAGTCCGTGTCTACCGCGCCAATATTCTTGAGGAAGTGGCTCATTTTCCCCCATCCTTGGGACCGAAAAACCTCATGTCTTATTATAAAAAAAGTCCTTATAAGCAGAGAGTGTATTCTAGTCTTAATCCCGACCCTCTTCTGACAATAATTGTCTCAATCACTGTGGAAAGTACTGAAATTCTTGTGCATACATTTGTCAGTTCACGACTGGATTACTGCAACTCGCTGCTTCATGGTTCACCAAAACATATCCTACAGAAACTGCAACGTGCACAGAATGCTGCTGCTCGCCTGATTAAACTTTTCCGTACGTAAATACGATCACATCACACCGCATCTAACGGACCTGCACTGGCTACCTATTGAATACCGCATCCAATTTAAAATTCTCCTTCTAACCTATAAAGCTCTAAATGGACTGGCACTGTCTTATCTGACTGGTCTACTACAACGATACGCTCCAACAAGAAACCGCCGCTCATCCTCTGCCTTCCTGCTGCAACCCAAAAGATTCTGCTTAGCATAATATGGCTCTCGCGCATTCTCTGTATCAGCACCGCAACTCTGGAATAGTCTACGAATTGATATTAAGCAATCTTTAAGTGCTAAAAAATTCAAAAAAGCTCTTAAAATCCATCTTTTTAAATTAGCTTTTCTTAAGTTGTAGTTTTACTTCATTTTTTATATTTTATTATTAAGGTTTGACCATTTTAATTCTATTTATAGTTAGGCTAATTTTTATGTTAAGCGCTTAGCACTTAACCGTATAAGCGCCATAAAATGGTTATATTATTGTTATATTATTAAAACAACGGTCATCAACCGTTGCATGGCGTATTACAATAAAGTCTCACCAGGCTCATCCAGCTCTCCATGTTTTCCCGACACATCCCGCATCTGCTCGTACGCTTGAATAGGACGGTGACCAGCTATCCCAGTCGCCACCCGAGTTTCTACATTTTCATAATCCCTACCCTCCTCCTGTGAGGCAATTCCACCCTCCCACCCTGGTGGTGTGCTGTGCCTCTCTCGCGATGTCGATTCTGGTTGAGGAATATTCTCATACGAGTGCGGTTTGTGTTCCAAAGGTCCAGTGTTCGTGTTGCTGCGATTGACAAGAACATATTCCTCTCTTCCTTCGCCATATTGCTTCTTGTCTAGTTCTGTAATAAGCATACTTAGTTCCTTGACGGGTTTTGGTTTATTTTTCAATTCAACGTTCTCGTAAGTTGCCAGTCTGTGTCGCCGATTTGTTGGCGAGTCTCGAATGCTTATTCTCTCTCTTGCGAATTTTTCTTCCTTCTGTGGCGTGTTTCCCTCTTTAGTTGGGGTCCCTGGCGCTCCGGGCGGCTCCGCTGTGAAAGACATATCCTCATAACCCTCCTTTGCTTTCATTTTCTTCACTTGCTCAGGCGTGCCGACTGGAGTTGGTGGCTTTGCAGGTGCATCAAACGTCAGTCTCGTCTGATCAATTTTGACCGGCACCGGAGGTGGCTTAAACGTGGGGGGCCCCTCACAGGGATCAGGGCTCTCAGGCTTCTCCGGTGCAGGCTTCACTACTGTGTTTGCGGCAGGCTTGCTCTTTTGCTCCGGAGAAGATTTACCTGTCTTCTCGAGAGTTACTTTTGGACGCTCCACTTTAACTGGTATTGGCGGCGGCTTGAAGTTTGGGGGAGCTTCAACTGGTGAAGTAGGTTCAGGGTTTGTGGTTTCCTTTCCTTTCTTGGGGGGTAACAGTGGAATCTTTTGTTTGTTCTTCACCCAAATATCGCCATCTGAAGCCGCATCTTCAGTTCGATGCTCCTTTGGAGGAAGAAAGGGAACACCCGTTCCAGCGTCTGTGTCCGTGGGTGAAGCGGGAAACACAATATCGGCGTACTGCGTTTTGCCAAAGACCTGACCTTGCTGGGGAGGGGGTGAGGCACCCTTCTTCCCCACAATAACTTGCGTGTAATTCAAAGTCTGTTGAGGTTTGAAACTTGTTCCGTTCTGTTTCACGTAAGGGCTGATGGGCTCCACATGTAGTTTTTTAGAAAGCGGAGGCGTCTTGTGAAGTTTTCCAAGCTTGTTGAGAAGCTCCGCTTTGTCCTGAACGGGTAGCATTGCTGCAGGCAGTTTCCTGCCAGGCCCAAAGCTGCTCATCGGAGGGCTGTCCTTATTTGGAGGTGGAGGCGGGGAAGAAGGACCTGAAGAGAAATAGAGCAAAATCTCAATGTCGGTAAGCATTCCTTCATGCTCCCCAAAAAAGAAATTGAAGTCATGTGACATAGTCTATTGTACGTTTTAAATACCCAGAAGAAACTATCATAGTTAATGATTAGAAAAGCATTCCTTGAGCTGGAGCTTATTAATCTGGACTCTACAGGAACAGAAAGAGTGGCTGTTTTATGCGGGCTTCATGTAACCAACGTCATTTTAGGCAATACTTGTTGGAAAGCGAACCCAAAACAAACAAAAAAAACTAACAAACTATTCTTTTTAATCATCTCCCCTTAACTTTGCCAATACCGAAAACTCCAAACCAAGAAGTGCTAGTTTTTTGTTATTCATATCGAAGTGTGCAGGTGTTAATAACTGTGAACCTTTACCCTGTACTGCTACCACTTAAGTGACTTTCAGATAGTTATACAAGAAGACAATATTCCTATATATTGTTCACCATAAGGAAATATTAGTTATTATTATATGGCTAAATGATTTCGCGTGCTGTTATTGGTCAATTCCAGGTTCGTAAGTAGCCGTACGGACCGCTAGCTCTCGATCACCTTTTCAAAACCAGAATAATCAACAAAACCATATAATAAACATCTTATTAGCCTCGTTTGCTCAGTCCGTACGGCAAGTTATGGATCCTCGTTTTTTAACATGGAAGGAAGGAAAAAACTCGGTCCTTAACTTGCCCTACGGACTGAGCAAACAAGGCTAATGAGGTATTTATCTTGCTGATCAAGTACTCCATACAAAAGCCTTTGAAAAAGTCACGTGACGGGGGTTGTGAAATGGCTGTAAAGAGGCTCAAAATGTTTTCTTTCAAAATCAGATTTTTTTGTAATCCTTTTTCTGCAAAATCGGTCGAACATGTGGAAATCATTTGAATATTGGTCATAAATTTACGGAACTAAAGACCTAACGTTACTCGGTCGTCCGAGCGAAACGATTTTCAGTCCGGCCCTCCAGCTCAGTCAATATAATGTACATATCACATACCAGAAGGCAACGTGACCATATCATAGGTTCCACGTGGTACTACTCCGGCTTCCTTCACCGAGGTTGTTCTCCCTGAAATACCACAACAAGTCATTCGAATAATTAATGCATCGAGAAAGTTGGGAAACGGTTTAAATGGGAAGTACTAAAGAATTATTTGACTTAAAAACAAATGAAAGTATCGGGCAGCATCAAAGGGAACAATTCACATAGCAAAATTCTGATGAGGAAACATTTGCTGGAACATCAATACTTAAAAAATACTTAAGATATTCTTAATGATACAAGTTAATCATTGATCGCAAAGCAAATATAAAGTCAGGCCCAACCTGGGTCATCCACATGTTTGAAACTTACAGAAATTACGCAACAGTCACCATAGTACAGTAAAGTAAAGTGGTGCATTTATATAGCGCCTTTTCCATATGAAGATGCTCAAAGGTGCTTTACAATGATCAGTTTACCCCAAGCGGACCGTAAGCAAATTTAGAAAGCGGTCCATTTATGCTGGTTCTTATTTTACCGACCCAGGAAGGATGGAAAGCTGAGTGAACTTTAGCGGGAAAGACGCTCACCAAAATATTCAATACTCGACCAGGCTGGGAATCAAACTAGGGACCTCAGGATTGGGAGGTAGAGATCTTTACCACTGCACCAACCCCTCTGTTATTGCTCATCATCATTATCAACATTGCCGCTACTATCACTATCACTAGCACTATCACCATAAATATTAAAACCATCATTATCATCATCGCATTATCAACACTACCATCATGTTCATCATCACTACCTTATCAACGTTTAATTTTCATCATCATCGTTACCTCGCCATAGCACTGCCATCACCTGTAGACAACATCCCCGTTACTCTAACTGACATCATCATCATCGTCACCAACATCGTCGCCGCTACTATCACAAAAATACCATCACCATTGTCACCTTAACGTCACCATTACACCGTCACTATCATAAACACCATCACTCCGGCCAACACCACTATCACCAAGAACATAATTATAAACGTCAATAAGAATAACAACGGCAACATCAACAACAACTTCGACGACAACAAGATCAAAATCAGTCTACAGTATCCCAAAACAAAAACAAACCTAGGAACTAGTAAAAAAAACGTATTCTTGTAATAAACTGCAAAGACTCGATTTAGTTTTATGCATAAATCTACCTCAAGAATAATCACTAAATCCTTCCTCCTAATTTTGCTATAGATGATGAGTAATGACAAGTAAGGAGATAAGAAGAGGTAAATATGGCCTGATGGCACATAAGTGGCCTCCGCACCTTTCTTCGCTCCTGATACTTTGACTGTAGTGGACGGGAAATATCCAACGCGCTCTCTCTGATGTCAGACAATGCAAAATACAAAACAATTAAAACGTTAAAGGGCCAGTGATGAAAGTTCATTTGTGGTATAGCATCCAAAACATTGGTTAAGACATTTTATTTTGAAAAAGGTTTTCTTTGAAATGTCCTCTATCAAGTAGATTAGTAACAGTAATATAAATTCATTTATGCAGCGTAACCCCTTCAGCTCTTGGTTGTTATACAAGGGGGTGGGGGCTGTATGAGAAATAACGAGTTACAAGATTGCAATATCAGAACTTGATACAAACTGGATTATAAAACCAACGAAAGTAAAGTCAGTGCAACCTTTTTTTGCATTTTGGACAAGATTTCGAATTCAAAAGACTACAGAGCGAGTCTCGTTTTACTCTGAAACAAAAACAGGCAACAGAACGCCAACCGAGTTTCTGAAGTTTTAATTGCTTTTTTTTTAATATTTAGCGGACGCGCGTTTCATCTCAGTTATCACCATGGAGAAGGATCTCCAAAAACATATATGCCTGAGTTACAAAAAGCTCATTAGCTGACATTAAGACGAGGTTCACACTGTAAAATTGAGTCTGCAGTCATTGTTATCAGTGGGAAACACAAACACAGTTCTGTACTGCACTGTTAAAGCCCATTTCCACATCATTAGCACGTTCGCTATTTGCAAATTGCCTGCGATCTTTTGTTTGAAATTCGCATGTGAACGTTCGCAATATGATTTTAACGTGTTCTCAATGTTTGATTTTTTTTTGCGAACGTTCGCAGGCGAATTTCCCGTTTCTGGTCATATTTAACAAGCAAGGGTGCAACTATTAAAACGCAATGATTTCTCAAATACCGTTAGAGGCATTTGAAAATACCTGAAGAAACCTGTCTTCTTTGAAGAATTGTGCGAGCCCAAAATCTTTTTCTATACCTCTGCGTCTTTCTTCTTTGTTGTCTCCTTCGAATTAACAGCAATAATGAAAGTCTTTTTCTGCAAAATGCTGATTTGTGGTACTTTCCATTTTTCTTTTGGTTTATGGCGCCAAATCACCAGTTTCGCGCCATAAAAGATAAATCAATTTCATTGGATGATTAAACAACAGCAATTTGTGTAACAGGCTTTAAATGTATATTGAACTTGCATGTGAATCGCATGCAACTTGTGAATTGCGAATCAAGTGGAAATGGGCCCTTAAGACATAAGATTTGACATGTTCGTTATCTGAGAGAACACGGAGGTAATAGCACTGTAAGAGAATGTCAGTGAAGTGAGACAGACATGACACCTATTCGTTTATTAAGACAGTCCCACAGACACCCTCCTGCTATCCAGACACCCACCTGTCCATCGTGAATTTTGCCTTTCCACGTCCCGCTTTCGTTCTGCTCAAGAACCTAGGAAGGCAGGATTACGGTAGATGGCATGTCACTTTGAGGCCAAATTGTTGTTAGTAGATACAAACTCGGTGAATTATGTTTTTGAGGAAATGTAGTTGGCTTGCTATCTCGGCTTTTTATGGAAAAATTCAAATTGTAACTAGACGATTTGGCATGCGGCTACATGCCTAAAATTTTGACAGCCAGTTTCTCTCTCATAACATTGAAGTTTTCAGTTTATAACTTTTTTTAAAACTAGAATGTTTTTTAAGATATTTGACGACAAACTTCCGTACAAATGCTCTTGTTTTGAGCCATTTTGCCTACCGGCCAAGATGGCGGCTGACACCGTGAAAAGGCCTACATAACAATTACTTCATGAACGCATGTTTGATATGAGCTCTTAGCGTAAACACCACACACTTGAAATAAATATCTAACAATTTATTTTCTACGCAAACGGATTTGAGTTTTCGGCCATTTTGCAATTTGAGGGAAAATTCTCCGTGATAACATTGTCAGTTTCCATAGCTGAACAAACTATAGGACATAGCCATAGGATTTGTACTGTGAGTAGAGAGCAAATCAGATTACCCGAAATTGAGTATCCAGTGTTAGTAGTATCTTATGTCTTTTATTATGTCTTCTCACTCACCATAATTGTATCTCCTGCCTTGAATGACAAACAGGTTGGATCGTAAATGTTGCGAAAGTCCACTGTCGCTCTGGCAAATACTGTCTTGCTTTCCGAGGCACCTATACAGTGTCAAACACTCGACCACTTAAACTTCTGTTATCACCAAAATTGGAAAATTGAATGGCTCTATCAGCAACTGCGGAGCAGCTTTAAGATTTATGAGAAAGGCTTGTAGCTTTCCAGATCCCTTCCCCTGCCAGATTACGAAAACCAGGGGAAATACAGTGATATTTAAAACAAATTCATCTAAGAAAGTTTGGTTGCGCACCTTTCAGTAGCAGTTTGATTTCTATGGAAGCTTTCGAGCTGGTGAAAAGATGCACAACATCTAATGCTGTATGACCTTCAGAGTTCCTAGCGTCCACATCAGCTTTCATCTAGAACAGAAGCAGCAATAAACAATAAAAATAATGACAAAAATAATATTAATAACTAGAAGTAATCACAGATCAGGAGAATGCGTTCGACCTCTTCGGAAAAATTGAGAAATTAGCTTTTGGAAATAGAACTAGAAGCTGGTTTTTTCACTAGATAACGGACAAGAAATACTTGGGCGCAGCACTTTGTGTACATGTACTAGTCCGCCTTCAGGATTAGTTCTTCAAGTTAATAAATGTCTTTATTAAAACACTCAAAAACAAACGTTTGGGTTTACAATAGTAGTTAAAATATTTGACTATATAAAAATGCAATAGTTATTCACAACAACAGCATAAGCAATAAGGATAACAGCGTTGAAGTTCATCAGATAAAAGAACAACTTTGCACCGCGATCGTATTACTATTGGTACATAAAGTAATAATGTTTTGATAGCCTTTAACCTCTAGCTTTGTCCGTGTTTCCGCTCCTGTGAATTTCAAGATATAAAAAAGACTGTTCCGAAGTCTTGTAAAGAGTTTAACACCGGATTCAAACAAATGAAGTTGATGAAGGCAGTTGGTAACTGTGTAAATAAAAAGACTTTCGATAACTTTTTGCCAAACCAAGTGAAGTTGTAACAAAGACAAGATAGGATTTGTGATCGCTCGATAACTGACGTGTTATATGTACTGAAACTCGATTCGCTGCGGTCACGGTTGCAAGTACTCATTTTCCCATAAAATAAAACCTTTGCGAAACACTCGGCACTGATTTTTTTAAAGATATCTACTAGAATTAGCAACCAGCCAAACTCACGCGCAAGGACAACAGCCGTGAAAACAAATTCGACCAAATTACAGTCGACCATGAGGTTAGCCAGATTCGAAAATGAGGCCGGCCCCTGGAGTGTCTAAATGGCAGTCCACGAAGGAAAAATCTCAAAGTTTCTTGGCTAATACAACACAGGGAGACCATCCAACTCAAGATTAGGATTGCGTTCTCCTAACGTCGAATGCAATAATAATAATAATAATAATAATAATAAAAATAATAATAAAAATAATAAAAGTAAGAGTAATAACTATAATAATAACAATAATAATGGTAATAGTAATCACATCAGTAATGTTGTAAAATTTTATAACATTGTTCCTAGCGTGATAGAGCTTTACTAAGTCAGATTTAATCAGTTTTAATCTACACGTACAAAGTTTGAAGTTAAAATGGTTTAAACAGTGAAAAAAATAACAAATATTTGCATAAAACTTAAAAGCTAAGGGGAACGCCCACTTGAAAAGTTACATCTTGAACAAGCATTTATAAGGGTGGAAGGACTCCAAGTGTTTATGCTATAATTATGTTGACAGTAACTTCCACAGAAAGAGAACTTACATCAAGAAGAAGTTTAACAACTTCTGTTTTGCCATAGAGAGCTGCTTCATGTAGACAAGTTCCATTCTTCCCCATTTGATTGATGGGTGCTCCTGCCTCAACTAACATTCTGGAATGAAAAGTTCAGAGACACCATCTGATCAAACAAATGAATTGACCGAAAAGTTAGAGGAGGTTACATTTAAGCGGTTTGTAACAAGGGTGCACTCATGGCACTTCTCCATGGAGTATACAGTATGCCAATAACACATCTGATTGGAACAATGTCCCCATAGAAACCATGAAAACTACATTATTTTAGATTTGTTGAAATGTCCTGCCATTCTTCTCATATTCAACCTTCTGGTGTAGTGTTTGTATCAACAATACCTCACAATGTCAGCGTGCCCTGTCTTTGCAGCCAGGTGCAATGGGGGATCAGAAGTTCTAGGACTGTCGGACAAGTTCAAAAGCTTGACAGTTGCCTCACTGAGAAGCAGGTATTGAATAATCTGAAAAAAATAGTATAAAAATGTGTCAATGTTAAAGCTTATCAAACAAATAGCTTGTAAATTGCACGATGTTGGCAACATAAATAACCAAAGAAAACTTTTACATGTACAGTAGGTTTATGAATTAAGGTACTGAAAGGCATAGCAAAGTGGTGTTTGCAATGACTGATAATGCAACGGGGTCCAGAGTTTTGGACAAGGAACAAAAGAATCTGCAAATCTGGAAAGGAGGGAGGGGGCAAACTGGTATCTTTGCTCCAAAACTATTTTTTAGCTTCTGAAAATGTCAATAAAAGAGGGGGAGGTCCTTGTCGATTTGCATTTGCATTTGGATGCTGTTGATATTAAACTACAGAAGCAAACCTTAACCCTGTATGCAGAGCAATTACATTAGTGAAGGTTTCAATTAATGTGACACTTTCCACTGCCCCACAAACAGAGTATAAAGAAGTGTAATTACTGTAATTTGAAAGAAGCTTCATTTTCTGAAACATGATAGTTTTAAAGAACAGGGCCTGGTTATTCAAAGTTTGACTAACGCTAATCCTGGGTTACAGGATGTAAGATGTAACTCTTAATAAAACCTATGGAGTTAATAAGGATTAGCACTAATCAGGCTTTGAACAACCAGGCCCTGAGGTCTACAGTTTGTCATACCTGACCGTGTCCGTACTGACAGGCCAAGTCTAGCCCTGCAGAACCATTTCTGTTCAATATCGTTGGATCAGCGTGCTTATCTATCAAAACTTCAGCCTACACACACGAGCATAACATAAGTAAATAAGCAAATATGTGTAATGAGAAAAAACTCCTTTCATTATATTTTGTCTAAATATTTAGGTAATTATGTAACCTCTCTTGGAAATGTCAGCAGTTGTCAGGGTCAAATCAAGAAATTTTTGAAAGAGGGTTCCCAGAAGCTATAACTTATAAAATTCCCCAAAATCCCTTAAAAAGGATTTTGCATGCTCATTTCAGTCCTTTTCTAATAACAATTTGCAACTGTTCAATCTAAAGGGGTGGATCCACCCATCCCCTCCCCCCTCCCCCTAAATTGCAATTGCCCCTAAATTAAAGAAACAACTAGTGACACATAATGCTTACTGGAAAACAGCATTAACTATTTTTTAATTACAAATTATGTGTAGGGCAATCAGTTTAAATGTAAAAGAAATGTAAAAAGGTAAAGTATTACTAAAATTTATGATACAATACCAAAAATACTCATCTTTGTCAACATTTCAAACCTCTTCTCACCCCCCCTCCCCCCTCCCCCCCCTTTTTATGTTGGAACATTCAGCCAACCTCTGTTATGTACCCTCTGACTAACCCTGATGTGACTGTAAAATACTTACTAAGAGCTTACAGGTTAATAAAATAATACAGACTGTAACTTGGCTATTTTTCACTGACCAGTAAAAAATGGTCAAGGTGTTAAAAACAATCCCTACAGCCCCATATTAAAAACCCAATTTTAAGTTCAGTCCTTACAGTAGAATTGGACTGCAGGAGGAAGTCTTTTCACTCCTAGTCACTGTTTCTATATATTATGGTTAAAAAATTCACTGACAGTAAAAGTGTTGCCAACTTTCTTGTTAAAAGAAATACATTTAAATACCACTTCAATATTTCCATGTTGACAGGCCAGGTGAAGGGGCGTGTCGCCCGTAGACGACCTCATATTTACTTCAGCACCTTTTTCTACCATCAGCCGTGCAACCTCTACCTGCCCCGCCCAAGCTGCAAGATGAAGAGGGGACATTCCTGGGAAAAGAAGTTAATATACAAAAATGATCAACATCAACTTCCTCTTAATACTTCTTGCAGTATAATTTTATATTTCAAATAATAACAATAATAATAATAATAATAATAATAATAATAAAAACAACAATAATAATTAATAATAATAATAATAATAACAATAATTTGTTACACTTCTACCAATAGTTTGTAACGTTTTTAACTGGGCATTACAAAAGCCTACCATATCTAAAACTGAACTTATCTACTAACTAGTCTACTACTGGTAGTTTAACTTACTTTTACTTTTTACAGCTAGTTAGCCAATGGTTAGTGAATTCAACTAACAATAAACAGCTAATTATTGGTTAACTTAATCAGTTTTCAAGTAATAGAGCCAGAAGGATATATTCTTTTCTACCTTTATTATCCTTTGCATTAACAGCACAATCCATATCAAGCAGAGATAATGCAATCTCAGCGTTTCCCTTAAGAGCTGCATGATGGAGGGCAGTGAACCTGGAAAATAGAAAACCCATCTATCCTCAGTAATATTGATAAAGCTAGACATCAGAAAGAATTAAGTATATACAATCAATAGCATGTCACTTATTGTGTGTGCCAGGTACTTCTATTACATAAAGCTAGATCAAAAACATCTTCAGTACCACTAACTCTTGCCAACATCATTGATAGTCTTCCTGATATTCCAGAGAATACACAGCAATTTACCATCCAACCGGTTACCCGGAGAGAAGTCCTGGAGTGCATTAAATCCTTGCGCTCGGACTGTTCTACTGGTGCCGACACCATCCCGGCAAGATTTGTGAAACTGGTAGCTGAACATCTTGCGGATCCACTTACGTACATCATAAACAACTGCATAAGGCGATCATATTTTCCTACAAAGTGGAAAATGGCAAAAGTCTCTCCTATTCCTAAGGTTGTCAACCCAACCTCGATGAATGAACTGCGTCCTAT